>WEIT01005726.1:3027-17079 GCA_013389985.1 Dryoscopus gambensis
TAATTGTATAAGGGCTATGCTGCTTTTAGAGTAGTATAAATATAGCTGATGTAAAAATAAAGTGGAGAGACTTTTGCATGACTGAAACATAGTGTTGTGGTGTTCTTTGTCTGCCCCTACAGTAGCCACACAGAACAAGCTGTTCTCTGACACAGCCTCCCCAGTCCCCAGCTTCTTCACCAGCCGTGGCATGGTTGCTCCCATATCCTGTCAACTCCTCCAAGTGTGTGAGTCAACACACACAGGCAGTGGGAAGGACCACAAACTCATGGATAGAACTCAAAGACCAAATTTATTTGTATTCTAAGGTAACTCAGTCCAAGCTAGAAGACCACTGGCCTGCTGTTCACACAGGCTTATCAAGAATTATTCCCAGCTGCAAGGTCAGTTCAGTGTTTTATGTTCCACATTGCCATTGTTCTGCTTTTAACCCATACCTCCTAACACCCTCCCTTCCCTTCTGGAAAACACCCTCCCTTCCCTTCTGGAAAATTACAAGAAACAGCACTAGAGAACACCTTTTCCAATAGGGAGAGAAGGTTCCTATAAAAAGTATGTTTCATAGACTGTTCTTATAAAACGGTAAAAAAGAAGAATATTTCCATTAAGGAAAGTAAACAAAAGACTTTCATTTGCTCATGCTATACAAGTTTTCTCCACTCTCTAAAATACTGAAAATAAACTTAAGTCTATCAAGTCTACACTTACCCTGCTCTCCTGGATTTGTAAACATGTACATTGGTACTTTTTGGTTTGGCTATAAAAGAGCAGTAACAACAATCTATTAATTCTATAAATCTTGTAAATATTATCTAACACAGTCTATTTTAAATATTATGAAACAAATGCAAATACTTTGTTTTCAGTTTAAAGGCATGTCTTTAATTCATCTCTAAATCTTAAATTTGCTTTCTTCAATTCCTTGTTAACTTCCTTTCTTTCTCTAGAGCTGGTCTGATTTTTGAATCAAAAGATTCAAGCTTCAAAGAGTCAGAGGGTCAGATTATTTTATACACACACAGCTGTCCCTAAGGTCAGTTTCATCTTTTAAACTTCCACCTTCTACTACAAAAGCACAGATACTTGGAGGCAGTAGTCTAATCTCCATTGTACATAATGCATTACTGATAAGCCTGAAAACGAGATATATGTGTTTTATGCACTAATCTGTTGATCACAGCGCAGTGAAATGCTTGAGATAAAAAAATTATGGAACACAAGCACATAGATGCCTAGGGAAAAAAAGTGCAGACAGTTCTGCAAAAGGAAAAAAGTGATGCATAAGCTGAAGATCACCCTTCAATTACCAGCAAAGAGAAATTCTCCTAAAATGAGAACAGCATAGTTAATTTATCGACCAGCCCTAAGATTTGGAGACTGTTGTGAAACCTGCAAAGAGCCCAGAGAGGACAAAAGTGAATTCTCAGAATTGTAAAATTAGGATAATAATAGACAAAAGACAAAGCAATTAAAAAAAAAAAGTATGAAAGAAGGAAAATGTTACAGTGCTACTTAATATAGTTTGAGAATAAGAATCTGGCTGCTTCTAATGAGATGGCAAGAGAAGAGAGTAATTTGAAAGGATGAAAAAATGACACAAATATCAGACTTGCCCAAAAATATCAAAAGTAATGTGACTATATTTAGCAATGAACTTATTTGATGTGCTATAGAAATTTTTAACTATCCAAAGCATACACAATGTAAAAAAAAATAAAATAAGGACATATTATCAACATTAGATAGCAATGGGAACCTCTGGAGATTTGGGGCTTTCTCCATGAACAGTATCACACAGCATAAGGCAGAATACCTGCCAAATTTCTCATGCCGCTGAATTACTGAGAATGCAGAGAATTGTTTTCCTGGTTCCTTTTGTCCCTCTTACCTAAGGAAGAAAATTTTTTAATTTCCTGGTTTTCAAGTCCCAGATCCATAACTGTCCATCTGCCAACTATAGCCAGAATCTGAGACTGGGGTCCTTGGGATCCCAGGATCCTGCCTGGCAGATCAGTCAGGACACTGAGGACCTAATTTCCAGCAGAGAAGGGCTTCTCAGCATCACATTAGGCAGCAGCTGGATAGTGAACCAGCCAAAAGCCCTCCTGGCAGAGAAAGGTCCTCAGACCACTGCTGGCACTCTCTCTTTCTCACAGAACACTTTGGTGTTGATGGACTGACATATTCTGTGAAAAAGCCACTATATCAGAAAATTTTGTGGCAATAGAAATTCCCAGTCAACATTCTGAGTGGCATAAACATGGCTTTAAACAGGTGTGATGGACAATGTTCCTCATAAAAACACTTGGAAAGATAAAAGAAACAAATGAGAGTAATAGTTTTTAAAAGAAAACAAGTGAAATATTTATTCCCCAAATATCAAGACTACAAAAAATGTCTGGAAAAAACCAGGCAAAACAGTTACTAGAATGATCAGCTGTGCATTGTGCTACCAGTGGAGACAAATAACAGTTGAAAAGGGACAAACTAGTACTAGCCTATACAACAATCTCTGGGAAATGCAGGGAGATTGTTACAAACATTGCTGATCTCCTGTTAAAGGAGAAAAAGTTATATATAATATAAGGTATAATTATATATATATAAAAAATTATTACTTATATATAATAGACACAAGAACGACACATGACCAAACACTTCACTATCCTATTTCCATTCTAATTATCTGCAATAGCTGATTCTGGTATTTAAAAAGCCAGAGCACAACAGAAGAATTGTGGCTGATATTTTATTATGATGAATTTGCATTGAAGGAACATTATTCCTTTTAAGAGATTTGTTCCTTTTTTCCAAGGTAGTTGCCTGTTTTGAGTGACCTCTTTGTTGCTGAAATATCTGTAGTAAATGAAAAGTATTTGATTTCATAATTCACATTCAGGTAGAAATTTTCTCAATCACCTTAAACTGAAGAAATAGACACACTAAAAAAAATTTCTAGAACATTACATAAACTAATCCTTGTCCATTATATTTCATTTGAGAGGAACAAATTAAAAGTAGCCTGGAAAATATTTTTTAGGCAACAAATAATTTGCTTCTTTTTTGCATTCACCATATATTTTAGAATAATTAAACCCTGTAGAAAGTGATGATTTGCATGATTTTTTGTGGAGTTTCCAGACCTTTGCATGGCATTAACCCTTTTTTTTTTTTTGCACAGTTCTCTACTTAACTGATATGGTCTCCCACATCTGCAAAACTACTTACAGGAATGTAACTGAGAAATAATTTACAAGGTCAAATGGAATTAAAATATATCTAGCTAAATTAGAAACATTTTGCATTTCTTCCTATGAGGAATGTAGATCTTTGGGTCTTTCTCAGATATCCATATGATTATTTTTCAATTCTTAGATCTTTTGACATAGTTTAAAATTGTTTTGTTACCTATGCTTAGTGTCTTATATTTTCAACTAAAAAATAGATGATCATGTTTCAGTAAAAATCCAGATTTATTTGTTAGAAGATCAATAAAAGTAACTAAAACATGGTTTTATAATATCTGCAACAAAATATTGTGAGTTTGAGTGCTAAAACACAAGAGGTGTTTAATTCAGCCAAAGGAGACACAGAGTATTCAACATCAAACAAGGATGGGTGTCTAATTCCTCATTAGGTTTTTCTTCAGGGTAAAATGCATGGTGCCTCTATTATAAGAAATAAAATAGATACTAAGAAAAACAATGAAAATGTCCATTATCTGTTCAGTTCTAAAACTTACATCATCACCTGACAGACAAGCTACTGAAATGAAATTTTAATTGTCTTCCCATACAAAATATGTCAAAGCTTTATTGTTCCAGAAAATAATGAAAGATGATCTGATTAGACAGGAAAAAAAAAGACACAGTGTAAATTAATATTTTTTGTTACAGCCTAAAATATATTTCATTAGTCAAAACAGTCCTAGAAGATGGATATAACTGTAAAACAGGGCAAATTTCTGTTATCAGACAATTAGATAATTGGCTTGCTGTTTTTCCCCTGTCAGAGAAGGAGTCATAAAAATACAAGATTCTTATTATAAGAGACAGTAACATGGTAATATTAAAAATACACTCACCCTTGGCATTCCAGATAATCTGCCCTTCACTGGACTTTCTCTCTGCTCCTTTTCCTAGGATCTCAGGAGATTAGTGACAGTTTGTCCCAAAGAATTGTTTACCCTTATGCCGCATGTTGGGGATTGGAAAAATAGAGACCGGGGACCTGAGTTATCTGTTCACCTACTTCAATTTCTGACATGCTACACTGTAAAAAAATATTTTTTTTCCTCTCCTCAGACTGAGTTTTCCAATACACCATGGTAAAAGCATCATATCTTACCAATACGGTTGCAGTTTCCACTCTGTGGGATGTTACACAATTGAAAGTGTCCTGGCCTTGTTTTTGTTTTGCCCAAGAGTAGACCACAGTTGAATTACCCTGTGACTGATGATCCAAGCACAATGAGGACACAGCTCTGTGTGACATGCCCGAGGACTGGTGCAATGCAGGGACAGTGTCCTGCACCAGAGATAGTGGGGTCTGTCCCCATCAGCGTCTTACAAATTTCCAACCTTTTTTCAGTCTTGCCTCTGCCCCATGCTATGGGCAAACAGCGTGCATACAGTGAGTGACCCAGCACTGTACCACACCAAGCACAAAGCACTTGCTGGAAGGGAAGGCACCTCACTCCTGCATGGCATCGTTCAGAGAGGATGGAGGTCACCAATGAAAAGCCTATCAAACTGCCATTGTCACAATACAAACACTACATAATAAATACAAACACGGATACTGCACCTCTGCAGCCTTTCCCTAGTCAGGACCCAGTACAGTGAAAAAGATAGGAAGACGTGTACAGAAAAATTCTGTTCAGCCTTCCAGTTCAGGCTCAGATTTGGAAAGGGAGAACAGCTGCAGATCTTAGCACAGATTTGCATATTTTATATGACAGCTATTGTAATAAAAAATTCTTGGGGCAATGGCATTAGCTGTCCAGGAGCACCTTAAGTGAACTTCAGTGCCCTTTAATGTCTCTTGATTCTTAATCTCACTCAATAGAATAGCATATAAGAGCATACTTCTTTTCAATGTGAAGTCTACAAAACTTCATCGTACTTGCATTGTACTATATTAGGACAATTTATTCAAGCCACCCCAATAGGGAAACAGTCTTTCAAGATGTTAATATATAATAGATTGACATTCCGATTTAAATTTTTTCAAGCTTCAAGTTGAAGCATATATCTTTTACAATAAAACTGGTTTACTTATTTGCCAGATTGATCCACTGCTTGCTCACAGTAAGCAATTGGCAGGAATACATCTTGATTTACCAAAGAGTAAGGAAGAGGAATAGCAGATCCATATGTTGAAGAGCCAAGTCCTGGCTTGCTTGAAGCTTGAGTTAACCATTGATTTGAGCAGGCATTCAAATGCAGAGAATAAAAGTTGTTGGATTGCAATCTTAGATAATAAATCAAAATGTATTTTTAAAATGCATTTTAAAACCTTGTTGGTCCTGGAACATTATTTTAATACAAGAAATGAGACTATTGCCTCTTTCCCAGTGGAGCCGTCATCTCGTTGATACTGAGTTGCATTTCCCAGCTGCAGGCAGAGGAGGACTGACAAAATTCAAGTCTCATCAAATTTTCAAGTCCCATTAGAAAATAGTAAGACTCAGAAAACCTCAAAGCCAATTTAACCTAAAACCAATAGATAATAAAAGCATTCAATGCTTTCTTTCAATCTTGAAATAAAGAAATGCCATTTACTCATTAATATTTTAAAATAGCCCCCTCTCCCTGCGAAAGAAATCCCTGGGGTCCCTAAATGTTGAATCTTGCAAGATAATTCTGCGTGATAAATAATTTAGATGGCTGCTCTTCTCTCTACTTCTCTTCTTCTTAAGAGGAATAACTTTAGTTTTGCAACATGGCATATCTGAAACTATGAGCCAAAATCAGTGAAGAATATAAAAACTGAACCTGGCTTGTTCTATGCTTCCTGTTTTATTCAGCCTTGTAAATCCATCATGTGAAAATTGGAGGTTTTTTGTTAATTATACATGAAGAAGTGTGGATGCTGAAAGCTCAGTCAGAGAGCAATATTCCAGTTCCTAGCAAGTATGAGAAAGTACTTTTTCTCACACATGCTGCCTGGGAACAGTGAAGAAGTTTTTGTAAACTAAAGATGCTGCTATCTCCACACCTATTGTTTATGTTACTGACTGGGAGAAATATTTTCAAATGGGCATTACAAGGCTCAGCCAATCAGACTTGGGGGTGGCTGGTTAAGGAACCAGTGATCATCTGCCACTAGTGCTGAGTTTCTTATAAAAAGACCTGGTTTTCCTTAATAAATGAGTATTGTTCTGCCTTTCCTCGCTCTGGAGTTATGCTGCTTTATTTCGCCATCCCCAATACAACAGCGACAAACAAGTGGCAATGAAAATACTTATTCAATTCATTATGTGAATTCATTTTTCATTTCATGTACAGTTGTTTCAGAGGATTAACTGGGAATGGAATTGCAACATGTTTTCAAGGAAAACCAATAAATTTTCAGTTCCAAGGAAATGGAAAGAGGAAAGATAAATGTGGTGGTATTGATTTGCTTTAAATTTTTCTATTCATTTGCTTACAATCAGATATCAGAACTCAGCAAAACCAACAAAAGACGTGAAACAAAAGAACACAATGAGTTCTTTCTTAAGGACTTTTTATTAATCAGAAAAGTAAATTATTTAAATAACAATAAATTAAAGTTCCTGCTCAATTTAAACGTCAATCAAAATGTGAACATTCAGTTCAAAATATTAATGAAACTGTCAACATAAACAAAACTGAAATAGTCTTTTTCTTTCTTCTTCCTTCTTAGATCCTAAGGGTATAAAAATACATTTCTCTTTACCTTCCAGCAATCCACAGACAGTAGTTATCAGCCTGATAATTTACTCAATGTGTAGTATTAGTACAGTATGAACATTTTTCATTTCACCTTTAGAATGCTTGTTTTTCCTATTTTTTTATTAAAAGACATTTAGATAAATATAATTGTAGAAATGATACATGAGAAAGACCTCTTATGCTTTTTATAACTCCTTATTCTTTCAATGTTACTCAGAAAGTGTGTTATATTTTTATTGGATTCATTCTCTGGTGTAGAATGAATTAGGTTGGATTTTTTTCAGTGCAGTTCTGAGATGAATTAAGCAACAGAATTTACACAGAATAAATGTGGAGGAACTGAGGTGTGTGCACTCAGTGCAAAACAGGTCTTTGGAGTACGACTGGAATTGTTGTGACTGCAATCCCACACACTCATTGCAGATCTTCACTTTCCCTAATCCAGGGGGAGGGTGTGTGTGTGTATTAGCATTTTGGTTTGGATCAGAGCAGCACCAAGACCCAGCTGGGATGTGTCAGCACATTCATGTGTGTGGGACAGGATCAGGCCTGGCACGGGGCCCATGGCCCCAGCAGGTGTCTTCCACAACAGAGGAGCTCAAGTCTTCTAGCAGTTGCTCATGTGGCCATTCCTTCACCCAACTTCATCTTGAGTATTCCTCAACAAAGAGGCTTTGGGTTACTGGAAAAAGCAGGGGTGAACTTTTCAGAGTCAAAGCACAGTTGGGCTGTGTGGTCCCTAACCCCATGGATAGTACCTTGCCTCGTTTCAAGGCATTGTTCCAGAGGACAAGGGAGCTGATGCTCACAAAAATATTTCTTATTGAAGTGTTAAATTATTGAGCAGGCATCCATCACTTAACAGGAAAAAGATTAGCACAAAATGATAGTTTGGCAAACAAGTGTTTGGCATCTTAAACTTAGTTTTCAAATCTAAATTGGGTCACACCACAATCATTTCTCCTCCTCAGTAAAGGAAGAGCAGAGAGAGATTTTAATGAGATGACAATTATGATCTTGCATAAAAACTAAAGCTTTGTCTCCTGCTTGCAGTTCCAGAAGCATGAATTAATTGAACTATACTTGCACATTTGCAATTAGTTTTGATTACTGGGAGAACCAAAACCAGATTCATGTTTTTAACTTGGAATCTGGGGGAGACAATGTTCTAATAAAATACTACTAAACCTTTTTAATGAAGATTGAGAGGTTCAAGACCTTGTTTTCAGGGCTAATACCAAGATTGAAGTAACAAATTATCATTAAATTTCAAATTCCTACTGGAGAGTGAGGGGTTAGTATTTCCAGAGTGTCTTCCATATTGCTATGGAACAAAGGCAGAAGAAAATATTTTTTTTAGTAAAACAATATATACTGAGATTACTGAGTCCTCTGAAAGCTCATAAAATTAGTTGCCATAAACCAGAGTAAATTTAATGCAGATTGTGTGTGTTTCTGGTTTTTATAGTTATTTGATTTACATTTTCTTTTCTTCTTTTATATTCCTTTAAAGTAATGTTTTTGCAAGGTTCTGAGTTAAAAGTTGTTCTGTACTCATTTTTATTATCTTTTTCCAGGAAGAACTGACAGATGCCTTGATAAAGAATGGACAGCTGGTTTATAGACAAAAAGGCACAATCAATTTATGCTACAGTTTAAAAGTACATAAAACAGCTGTACCCTATGAATGAGTTTTAATAGTTTTGTATCTTGAGCATCATACCATTTGAAATATTGATAATTTAATGTGCATTTTGTTAATGAAATCTCCCCCTTAAATCATTAAAACAAGCAACTTGCACTTTTTGTAAAAACTTCTCAGACATGTTTGGAGAGCTGTTTTGTTTTGGCTTGGGTTGGCAGTTTTTATATCTTTTTTAAGCTATTTTTGCCTTCAAAATATAATTATTCAGTATTGATTTGTCTGAACAACAATTTTTTTCAATTTTGTCACTGTGTAGCAGTTGCTAGCTGTTTCCTATTCTAATGTTGCCTTTGATTCCCAGAGATGCACACAAAAAGCATAGGAAAGGTTATATAGCCATGGAAATACATGGAGAACATACTGGGGAGATGGGTTGCTAAAAATTTTTTTTCTTTGCACTCATAAAAATGTGATGATATGAATAACAAAATCTTTAAGCTAATCAGAGGGATATAGACTGAGTACTACATCAAAAAGAATTTTTATGCTCTACATTGAAAGCTCTTCTGTAATGAACTCAGATTCCAAAATTTTATATTACAGACAGAATGAGTGAATCTGGCACCATCAAAGGGAAACACATCCAGACTACATCTTGGCAGCATGCCACATATATGGTTGCAGCAAGGATAAGAGGGAGACTAGTCGGCACTGGACAGAAATAACTACTGTGAGCTAGTAGCCGCTGCTTTTTAGCAAAGACATTTCATGTTGTCACAGTAGCCTGAGTTTTTGCTTGAAGGCTAAAAGAACTAATGTACCCATCATGGGTGTCACTGCTAGACAAATTAAGGCAGGTTCAGATAGCCTAAGCACCCATGCTCAGTACTAAGCAGAAATAAGTACACAAGTGGTCTTTAACTACATCATCCCATCTGTATGAAAAGCTGGAAAGTCCTGGTGTTCAGACCAACTGTATTTCCTCACCATAGCCATTTCTTACTCCACTAGCAGAGACAAGCTGAGATGAATACCCACTACTCTTTCAGTGTCACAAGAATAGCAAGAAATTTGCTTGTAGTCCTTAGCTATCCCTCAACTGTTTCTACCCATGGTGTCCCTGATGGTCTCTCCATATTGTCCATATCTTTTCCTTATACACATGTCAATCTCCCTATATATGTCAAACCCCTCTTGCAGTGGTTTAGGAACCACTTTCCTTTTCTTTATGCTTAGGAACTTCTTCCTCCTTTTTACCCCTACTCCTCTTTACAGAGATCTTCTGACAATATATTCTCTCACCTAGGGACATCCAGCATTTAGGTCTTTACTTACCTTAGTTATAGCAGTGTGAAAAACAGCACAAGAGAATTTTTTTAGATCTAACAATCACAGCTTTAAAGTCCTTTCAAAAATAAATAACTTCTAGCTTTTACACTGTTTATTTCCACTGGATTTAAGATATATATGCTTCCAAAATTAATTTGGAAGTAGATGAAATTAGTTAATTTAATTTCAAAATTAAGAAGGGTGGATGATTTTAAATGAGTTTGCTGTGTAAGAAAATGAAATTTCATAATTGGGCCACTTCTTGGAAGCAAACAGGGTAAGCATATCATGATTGTTACTGTCAAATGGTAGAGTGTCATTTTCAGTATCACCATAACTTCAATTTTGTCTTCATTATCACCTGTTTACTGTTCTAAGTCCAGTTAGCTAGAGTGGAATATTTACACAATAATTTTACCTCTCTTACTGTTCTGGATAAGGTCATAATTATACTTCAGATGTAAATCTCAAATCATTCTTACAGATCATGCTTTGCTTTACACTAATATGAGAGCATGTAAATTTGACTTCTTTGAAATGAAACTGGGCCATGTCAACAGCACACCTAATGAATTCCAGCCAACAGGCCTTCAATCAATAGGGCCATAATATTTTCGGAAAGAGTCTCCCTAAAATACCCACATTATGGACGTCTGGTCACATCATTTTGCTTTACAGCATGATTTCTGCTGTACTGCATTGAGTGTTAATGTGGATGTAGGTGAACTCAACCCAAATCAAAACTATGGGCTGTGGCTTGGATGGTGAGCAAACTGAGGAATATGTTGAAGGAGAAAGTTTGGACCAATGCTTAGAGGATTCAGGTGACTGGGCTAAGTATGAATATGACTATGTTTATTCAGTCAAAATCTGCCCCTACTTATCTCAGCATGTGAGCATAACATTTTCATTCCTAAGCTCTTCTGAGCTGTTCTTGACAGGAAAGAACTATCTTCAGCCTTTTCAGGCTAATACCTAAACAGCTTTATCCATGTAAATTGAAAAGTCCCTGAGAATATCTTTGCTAATACAGAACACCACATGGTAATAACTACTTGAAAGACAGAAATCATCACTGTAAACTATGCACAGATGCATGAATTGCATTTATATTTTAAATTAAGTAAAATACTGTAGTACATTCAGTATGTATGGAGCATGAAAAAAGATCCCACTAGTTTAGGACAGGCCCACCATGGCATCTGTCTGTGCAGGAACATAGCTTTAACTAGCAAAACAGAATAAAATTGACTGCATCCTACCTAAACAAGGCAGTGGGGGACATGAAAGTCTAAGGAAATAAGTTCTTTTGGAAATGAAAGACTGAAGTTCCTTAGGCAAAGAAGTAAAGTGATTCAGGGAGAGAAAACAGTGCTGAGTAGCTAAGATTAGCTACACAGGACTGGATGCAAAAGACAATGGCTTTATGACATGCTATAGTTTTCTCTGCCTTCCAGGTTAGCCTCTTCTAGTTCCACAAGCAGTAAATTACCATCCTTTTTTTCTTTCTCACAAATGACCACCTTATCAACTATCTGTCAGCTAATATTCTCTCAAGTAACAGCAACTTTTCTTCCAGGCAGTTTGGACTCAATGTTTTCAGCCTGTATTTAGTTAGGAAAGATGTTAATTTTTCTCATGCCTGAATNTTTCTTCAGGACTCATAAATGATCATGTAATTCTCTGGTGCTAGTTATGAAAACAGATGAAACTGGGCTATTAAAAACAGTTTAACTCTCATCAGCCTAAAAAGTTTTAAATATACCAGATGGGGGAGGAAGACAGAGGGATCAGCACCCAACTTCTAGTTTCAAAATTAATTTCTAGCTTCACCCAACTGAAGTTTCAAAATTAAATTCTTTTTCTACTGACACCTGCCCATGATTATCAAGAAACTAAAGTAGTCTGGTTTTGAAAGACCCTCCCCTTTAGTATCCAACAGAAGGTATTTACCCAAATCTTCAGGTCGTTCCTCTGATGACATCCTGTATAAAAAAACTCATTCCTTTAGATGTAAGTTTTAGTGAAAGAAGAAAGCAAGTTTTCTAATAAATCATCGATTGTATCTTATCATCCCAGAGAAAAGTCAGAAGAAGATGAGTAGAAAAGGTACATATAATATTTTCCTATTTCCTTCCATTCTCTTAAGGTTGCTAATTGTTAAGATTTTGGAGGTAAAGTTTGTTTGTGTCAGATACACTTGGTCATTGAATGTGTGATTTGACAAGGTGTGAAGCATGCCAGTTAGTATGTGCTAGCTGAATGTCATGGTTTAGCATAGCTTGGTTTTTAGTTAGTTGCCTGATTTATGAACCGAACCCGCTACACTGATAAATAATTGTTTGATATCCATCAAATAACAGCTCCCTGGGAGGAGCTTCTAGGCTATGTGTCCATTACTACCAAAACCAGCTCTGTGTAGTTCCAAACATTGAAGAATAAGTTTGAAGAATCTATTACTTTCTTGGCCAGCTATGCAAAGGTCCTTATGGGATGTCAACTCAGAGTATCAGGGAGCTTATTTTTTGGAGGTACCCAACTCTTTCCAGGCATTGAACTGAGTCAATGGATTGCCCTTCAGTGATACTTGACTGTCTGGTTTGTTAGTCTTTTCCTTCTACTCTGACTGGAATACTTTGGCCTTAGATGTCCAGTGCAGTATTCCATTTGCTGCCTTGGGAAATGAAGCTTTTTATCTGTGTATCATAGCTAAGACTGTTACGCTGAAACCCAAAGTAATCCACTGGATAAGGTTTAGAACATTTATACATTGGAAATGTGAATTAGAAAGTTGATTTGAATTTCTTACTGTATGTTATGGTAAATATTGCAGTTGATAAGGGAATTAATTTTATAGCTGGCTTTTAATGAATAGAAGAAATCATAGATTTGTCATCAGTGGAATGAAAACTTTCACTGACTACTGAAATAACAACTAAATGTGGGCTTGCTGATTTTATTGAAACACATCTGCTTGCTTTGAGTCTGACAACAGATAAAAATTATGAAAAATAAGTGTCTGCTGAGAAATGGGTGCAAGCTATCTCTTTTCACAACTACANTCTTTTCACAACTACATCACCATATTCTTTTAACACCACCAAATTGAGAAAACTGGATCATACAACTTCTTTAATCTCCAAGAGATGTAGCCTCTGAATCCAGCTTAATAAAAGCCTATTAACACAAAGTGTCATATTGCATTATGCAATCAGTGTGGGAAGGTATTAACATAGGAACACCTTACAGAGATTCTTGCAGAAGCCGTAAGCAAAATTTCTACATCTAATTGGCTATTCAAATAGAATTTTAAAAAGATTCAATTTGCTTTTAAAATTAGCACTGTTAGAGAAAGAACATTGAATAGGCTGCAAGCATGTCAATAACACAAGGTAAAGCAATATAGCTAGAGGATATCTTCAATTACATTTTCTTTATGACATTCCAGCAAATTAATCTACTATAAATTCCAAAATATCAGCCCTTTGTGTGCCAGCTCAGACTCACATAAAAGTCTTCCAAGACAAGGAGAAAACTCAGCTTTCCATCACAATTCTGGCAAATAAATGTTAAGTATTGGGAAATCATAATATTTAGAGACAAAAATATCAATAGTACACAGGTATTCCATAATAGAATTTTGTAGCAAATGGTGTGTCTGAGTTTCAGTGAGAATTCTACGGAAACATTTTTATTGGTTTAGTTTGAACAGGCTGAGTCTTTGTAGCTTAGTCTACATAATTAACCTGTGATGGCAAGGTTACACAATGTAAGAATATTAAACTTGTTTGCTTAGTTGTTTAAGTGAAAGGATAGTGGCTTGCAGACCTAAGCAATCTTCCTTTCATTTCTAGCCTTCCGAGGAAACAAGGCATTATCTTCTGGTGGTAATTGCCTTGTTTGTAAATTAGAAAGAAGAGATGCAGCTCCCGAGAACTCTACAGGGTCTCTATCTTCCAGGTAAATGTAATGTGGAACACAATTGCATTTGTAGAGAGTGTAGACTATTGTAAAGGGTATTGTGAAAATAAGGGCTGCAGTGAGTTTAGAGCATAAGAGATACTTAAAACAAGAGAAGAATAATAGGAGGGGGTCTCAAGATATAGAAAAGAAAACAGCTGGAAGCAGCAGGAATATGTTTAAATCCTCAAAGTAAATCAA
>WEIT01005726.1:19108-33201 GCA_013389985.1 Dryoscopus gambensis
TTTTCCTGGGAAGCATTTTTACAACAGTAAAACTATTTTTTTCCTTCAATAAGTTACTCTTAACAGCAGAAAAAGGGTGTAGAAAGAGATTATAACAAGGAAAATGAGCTGAAAACTCAAGTGCATTTTCTCTAATGCCTTTTTCCATTTGATTTTATCAGCCACAAGAAGCAGCCAAAGAGATGGGAATTCTCTCTTCTTCCTTGAAGTAGGACTGGAGTTAATACATGGGTCCACAGTTTGGTAGATCTCAGAGTGAAAGTATTTTCATCTAAGGTATAACCTCTATTTTTCTTTTATAAATGTCATTTTATTGATTTTAGAAACATAATTGTGTGCCTCTTAAAAATAATTACTGCCTTATACGAATAACATTCCTGTGTGTTTTTAGGCTTTTTTTTTTACCTTTCACTTAGGAAAATACATGGCTGTTTCATTTATGGCTGAACCACGTGAGTGGGACTGTTAACCATGGCGGTCAATGATTGCCATGATGTATGCAATATGCATACATCTTAAAATGTATTTGCATTTTTAAGGCTGCTCTCTGTTCTCTGAACTAATTTGTCATCCTCACTATACTTATTATCATTACTTACATGGAGATCTCACCCACACAATATTTTAGGTAATGTTACACTCTGAAGAGCTTGAGTCATTAAGGTTGTGATCCTAACAGAGCTACATACTTGTAACTTCTGCTCTTGTTGCTCCCTGACACACACCTTTCCGATTTTGTCTGCAAAATTCCACTCTCCTTGTCAAAAAGATGTCTTTTTTATTTTCTGAAGGCTTCCCTGGGCATCTGTGGTTTCCTGAAAATTTTGTCTGTTCCCACTCCTGAGGTATTCTGGTGCCATAATTTCTCTTAATTGGAAACGTGCTTTCTTTTGTTATAACTAATGGCTGATGGCTTACAGGAAAAGTTCTGTTTCTAAGATCATTAATTCCAAAAGGTGAGCATGCAGAGGAAATGAAATTCATTATTTTTTGCATGGATTGTGGGAATGAGCACTCAGGGCATAGTTGTCAGCAGTCAGATCAGACAGTCTTGTTGCTCTCAACAGTAGCATTTAATAGCTCTCCATTAAGCTCTGAATCTCATCTGGACACCTGAAGCATGTAGGAATCAACTTAGAGCAGGGTGACAAAATATATACTAAGCAGTGATGATGAGAGGACACAAGCTTGTGTTAATCAGGGAAGTGAATGAAAACACCCAAACTTGCTCCAGTCCTGCCTTTATTCTGCCATGAAATCGTCTAAACCTCAGAATTAAATTGTCTAATCAGCTGATCCTAAAGTAAAAATCCTGTTCTCAGTGTCAAACATTACTGTCAGGTCACCAAGGCTGGAGGGACAGTTTTATATTCCTGTTCCATGTGTCAGCTAAAAAAGATTAATCTTGTTAATTTCATCTCTGAAATAAAATTTGTTGCCAGAACAAAAATTTTTGTTCTATGGCTAAGAGAGTGTAGTGGTTTTGTTCACATTAAATGTGGTTCACAGAGGCGTGTCCAGCTTTCTTAAGTGGCTTAACAGAGTTGTCAATATTCAAAATAGCCAGCTGATTGGGTTTGTCAGGTCTGGAAGAAGACAGAGCAGCTGCTTGCAAAAAAAATCACTTCCGTGGCTGGTGGATTTCTCCCTAACTAAAAACCAAGCTATGCTAAACCATGACAGACATTTAAAATGGACCTTGTAGAAATACTGCCAAGAATTTTTCATGAAGGAAATGTATGAAATGACTAACTATCTTCTTACAAAGATGGACAAGACAACAAAGTTAATAGTTTTGAGGGATCATTACTTTATCTCATATAAGCAGAAGGAGCTTTCTAAGGATTAAGAAACCTCAAAGCCTCTGAGAGTCTCAACTGAAATGAGAGTAAGTACTTTGCTACCCAAATTTCTGACACAGTAAGTGATAGCTAGAGTGAACTGATGGGCTGTGAACACAGGTGTTCTGTAGCCTTGTAGCTCATGGTGGATTGTTTACTAAGCAAAAAAATTTGAATTCTGACATTTAGTTTCAAGAATTCAGTTTTTTCCAGTCAGAAAACTAATCTAGCCAGGGGTGGAACTGCCATTAGGAGAACTATACTGTATTTTAAGAGCACCATTAGACTTCATGCAATTTTGATTGAACTGTTATCACAGATCATCTGTTTTCTTGCCATCCAGACATTATGCATAGCTTCAATTTATGCTGAAGAGTGTAAAGATCTTTCCTAGATGCTCATAGTTTATAAGCTATTTAAGATTAATATAAGCAATATTTTTCATCAAGCAATTTCCTGAAAACTGTCGCATAGAACTGGTCTTTATATTTCCAGGCCATTGCATCAGAGTGTTCAAAAAATTTATGATGAAAAATTTTTTGAAATTATTAAACATTCCCAGAAGTTGTATTAGTGATAATTCAACTTGCATTATAATACTTTGTCACTTAGAAAAATCATTGTAATTTAGCTTCTTAAAAGGTCTTTTTCTGAGTTATTGCAGAGAAAAAATGATAGGCAGAGAGGCTGAGTTTTGAACAAACAAAAGGACGGTCTGCCTAATAAATAATTTCTCTTCTAAAATTGCAGAGGTTGATGTTTCTGCTTTATAGTATCTAGTTAAATATCAGTATCTGAGTCTAAGAGGTAAGCAAGAATTCTTAGATGTATTTATAGTAGAAGCAGCTTTCCTGAAACAATAAATTATTGCTGTTTTTTCTTCTGTGTCGATCCTCCTAAGCAACATTCTGCCAGGCATCCTGGTCACCACAAATGCTGAGAACACCCAGAAGAGGTTTGTATCCTGTCCTGACCCCAAAAGATCAGCTGTGCATACGCTTTGTTCTGATCTCATGAGGTTTTCTCATGATGCTGAGAAGTAGCTAAGGGGTCATCCAGACTGCCTTTAGGTGTTGATAAGAAGTTGGACCAATTATGAAGGAAAATGAGCTGTAATTTAGGTGAACATAGCTTATGCTAAGTGATCATAATTTATTTTCAGACCTGTCTTCATGAAGTCTGTGTCCCTTTTAAGCACAATATAGATAATATAGATACACAGTCTCAATTCACAGTATATTGAAGTCTAAGGAATAAATTAAAAGACTGACTAGAATAAAGCAATTTAAAATAATTTAATCACAAGATTAGTTTTTTCTAGAACCAAATAGAACTTCTTCAATTTCACATACCTCAAAGTTTTATTTCAAAATAACTTCAGACTTTCAGAAGAAAAATAAATTCTTTTGAGATAAGTGATTGGTGTGAAAAATCTGGAACAGAAAAATACTTCAGTGGGGTCTCACAAGAGCAGACTAGAGGGGCAGAATCACCTTCCTAAACCTGCTGGCCAGACTTTTTGTGATGCAACCCAGGCATGGTTCACTTTCTGGGCTGCAAGAGCATGTTGCTGTGTCATGTTGAGCTTTTTGTCCACAAACACCCCCAAGTCATTTGCCCCAGGGCTTATCTTGATCCATTCTCCCCCCAGCCTTTATTGTGCTTGAGATTGCCCCAGCCCAGGCACAAGGCCTTGCACTTGGCCTGGTTGGGCTTCATGAGGTTTACACAGACCCACATCTCAAACCCGCCAAGGTCCCTCTGGATGTCCTCCCTTCCGCCCAGCCTGTCGACCACACCACGCAGGCTGGCACAGTTGGCAAACTTGCTGAGGGTCTATTAGAATGGGTCAGAAAAGCCTGTCCCTGTAGCCACCACCTCTAGGGTTAACTGGGAGGTTACTGCCAGCTGTTCATAGTGCTGTAACAAGTGAATAAGAAGTTACTGTGACTAAGGTAAGTAATGTCTCAGTTTGAAGTCTCAGCTAATTTTTTAAGATGACAACACTGGAAATTTTTAAATTATTTTGTAAATACATTTGCTTTTGAAAAAAGATTTTATTCCTCTATGTAAAACTAAAAAGAGTCAATTATAAAACTTCAGATGATTGCAAAAATTCACTGCTTCTTATGTGTGTGGTAATTCTACTTAGTAGTTTTTGAGGAATGGAATCCACTTTCAGTTTGCTTAAACTAGTTGGATAATAGGAAGACATGAACAGATGTGTAAGGGCTATGCTAAATATACTTGATCTTGCATCAATATAGATAACTGGGTGGATGACTGAATGCTGTCGTTTGTAAAACACATTTCTATAAAATACTCACTTTACTGCCTCAGAAATAGAGTATGTATACTGAAAATATGTAATTGAAATATATGTGCATATACATTATCTACAGATGAAGCCATTATAAAAATACCATAGCACAGATAAATATTTCAAAAGTTTTTCTGTATATCAAAATGTTTATTTTTATACACTTAACATAAAAAAAAGTTATACCTTGGAAGGAGAGCACACTAGCTGTATGTGAAATGCAAACTGCTCGTAGTCTAAAAATATCATGGGTTCTTATAGACAGTGAAAATTAAATTAAAGCACTGTATAAGAGTGCTACTTCCAGTGATATTTTTTCTTCCTTTTCATTTAAATTCAGACAGCTAGGAGTAGAAATCACACAGTTCTTGAGGTAAAATTTATCCCTTCAGAAGCTTGAAAAATAGGTTATCGTGCTCTCTCAAACCACTCATAACCCAAGGCCAGCTACATATGATGCCAAAATGCACTCATGATAAAATCACATGATCATAATGTGATCTTTGCTTTTCTTTTTATGCTCTTTAATCATTATGTGAATAGCTGGCAATGATGGGGCACACATTTTAATTAGGATTTCAAATTTGTTTCCCATTAAGATGAACCAAGGAATCATTTCTTTCAAGGTCTTTGCTAGGCTGTAGAGAAAAGCTGAATCATTCTACGCTTAATTTATATAATACAGATGATTTTTTTAGCACCATAAGGATCAGAAGTGTAAATAATTTCCCATGAATCTTGAACCTTCAGGAGTAATTCCCCTGGCCAGATGAATCAGACTTGCCTCATCTAGTCCTGTGGGACAAACACATGCCTTGGTACACAAAAGAAGTTAATATTCAAATTTCAGTTGGGGAACACTTGCACCACTTTTGTATGAAAATAACAACTAGAACGTTTTGCAGAAGTCTCAAAATTAGACCAAGTAAGTGTACTATTGCTGTAATTTGACATTTAAGCTGTTTTGGTATAATGGAAGAGATATAAGCTTCAGTTCCTGTCGTAAAGATTATTGTAATGTTTAGTCCACACTTATTTGACATTTATTCCTGTATAAATTTGTTAATTTATATCATGATACCTGTATTGTTTTTCTGGCTCTGCTATTCTTTAACTCATTAAGACAAACATATTCCATTGAACATAATGAAGAAGCTTCTGCAGCTTCCTTCATGACAATCAGAATATCCCAGAGCTTGAAACACAAAAGCTTGGACCATGTAGAACGAAATGCAAACTATTATCTGACAGATTATGGAAAAGGCTCAACAACTAAGTTTTTAAATTAAAAAAAAAAAAATTGCAACCTGGGGTAGTACTCATTGCTAGACCTGAGGAAGAGCCATGAGCACAAGGCTAATAAAAAGTTTTAAATTCCAGCTTCTCATCCCAGCTGAAGATGTTAAGTTTCCTTCCCAGAGTTTCCTCCTCAGCAGTTTCTGAAGGCTCTCAAAGTCTTTTGAGAAAAAAATGCTGCTATTCCTCACCTGACCTTAAGAAGACAGGATCATCATCACATAATTTGTATGCCAGATTACACAGTTACTAAACCAGGACAACCTTGAAGAACACTGAATTTGCATGGATGTGCTACAGCGATCTAAACCTAGAAAGAAGAAAAAAATTACCCAGAATGTGAGATTTTGTTCAGCTGATGTTAATTTTCTGTTACGTGTTTACTCACTCCCATCTTCTGCAAATGTTAATAAGAAAATGGTATAGGGACATATATTCTCAGTTGGCTTTGGTCTCAAAATTGCCTCAGTTTGTGGTTAAGACCCTGGAAATGTGTGTATGTGTGAAATCACCAAGTTCTTAACATATGATAGGTTCACAATACCTTATGTGTCTTCCGTGTGGAGCATGGAAATAGAGGGAGTTCAGAAGGCTGTGGTTTAGCTGGCAGCAATAACAGTCAGGCAATGAGCAGAACATCTCTTCGGAGCATCACATTGCCCAGGACAAGAGAGTCACAACTAAGAAAATACCCACTATGTCTTCTGGATTGGTGGAATTGTAATAATTTTTATTTACTTTTATAGGTTTTCCTGTCTTCCAAAATGACATGATGAAGGTAAGGCTTCTTTCTGCTTATCCCTAAGCGGTTGCTGCAGTTCTACAATGGAGAGAGGTCCTGAGATAGGTCCTGAGATTAACAGAAAACAGTACCTTTAGAAATGCAAACAGTCATTTAAATTCACATATAACTTTCATCCATATAACGAATAACTGTAATAACATGTATTCAATGTATTTTGCTAGGGTTTACTTTCCTGATTGGATTTGTATGTTTAGCTTGTCAAAATGCTGCAGGAGTCAGTTTGCACGTGAATTTGAGTGAATTTAAGATGAAATTTACATGGAAGTGAAGCTTAAACTGCTGGAATTTGGTCAAGTTTGACAAAAAGCTGTGAGCCCTACAGTCTGTTGTCTTACATCAATTCATGTATAGGACAGGATCAGGACAATGCTCTTAAGATCCTGTGGATCATGTTCAATGGTGAGCATGGACAAAAAGTGCTTCATATGGGATATACCTAGCTCTGTGAGTGATGTCAAAATAGAAGGAATTTCTAATGCAAATGGAAGCAGAACTTCAGCAATGTCAAAACATCAGTGGACAAAAAACCTGTCAAATTAGGCAGCGGCAGAAAAAATGGCTTTAAAGATCTTTTTGTAGACATAGCATCAAAAGTGGGAATTAATATGATGTCAGGAGTTATTGTTAATATAAAATAATCTTTTCTCCTGTCTGTAGAGTTGGTATAGCAGGACACTCCCAAACTTCTCCAAATCTAAGCCAAGTTTTTGTTTACTGTTGACCAAGATGAGCTGAGTGGCTTACCTCTTCTAATGTGGAAGCTGAAACTAAGGATATTCAATCTGGGGAAAAAAACTCCACCCTATAAAAAATGGTATTAGATCACTGCTTTATTTTTAGGTATAAGACCCACATCAGAGGTGTTTTTATTGTACCTGTCTGTAAAATAGGAAAACATCTGTAGAGAGTAAACCATAAACAGCAAGACGTAGAAACTTTTCAGGCTCTTCAGTCTGAAGGACCCAAAAGAAACTTGAATGCCATATAACCTTTCTGTTTTCCAAAGTATTGAACGTTTCATGAAAGGATGACTGCTCTTAAGGAAAAAGGATTACAAAACCAATGAGGTGCTGTTACAAAAATCTATACGATATACTTGTGAAAGTGCACCTCATTATGGAGTATGACAGCTAATTCTTCAGTAAAAAAGGCACTGCTGTATAGACTGTAAAGATATATGGATTGCATAGACCAAATTTAATGTGAGATGAATCCTTCCAAAAAATAAAGTCTGTGCTTTGCTCTTTCTTCCATGAAAGGTTCTGTAATAAGGAGGAATTAATGCAAGTTATTTGCATGGGTGTGGTTTTAAATGCTGAACTTTCTACATTACATGAAACATTTAAATCCCTCCCCATCTTGATTGCTGGGAGGAAACATCTACCTGTCTTTCTCAGCAAATGGTTTATCAGATTAAGTTTATTTAAAAGTACAGTATGTATCTCCATATTTGAGAGGAATTTATGAAAGAATGAGAAAAGTGATGTAAGAGGAAATTCCAGACTAACAGAAATAGAGACCAATAAGTGCATGGCTTATTTTATGAAACATACAAATAATGTCACTATTTTCTGGGGGTGTATTTTTATTATTATTATTATTATTTATTCTTGATAAATATATATATTCTATAAACTCACAACTTAGGCTTGAACCATAAACTACAGTTTATATAAACTAGATTGAAGTGTAAATGCTCAATTTTACTGAAATTTGTCAACTAAATATTTCAAAGTGCAACTATTTAGTGTAGTACACTTAGGAAGCTAAAGAATTTATACAGGATTAATGAACTCCATTAACTATAACTGAATTAGCTGTAGCTATTTTGGTGGTAAATATAATATCAACCCAATTTTTGTTTGCTATTGGAAAGAAGATATTGAGTTTCTTGTGAAATAGAACTCATAAAAAAGTAGCTCAATAGAACATTTGGCCAGGTTCTCACATAAACAAATAGAAACTCTAAGACAAGTAATGAAATTAAGTTTTATGAATCTTCTGGAATAAGCAGAAAACAAACCAACAGAGGTTAATCAGTCTAAAAATGCCGTAAGTAGTACTGTTTGGAGGCTTCAGGTTTTCCTCACATTCCAGTTACAGGAAGAAAACTACTTTTTCTGGCTTTCTGCAAGTCTAATCTACCAATATATAAATGTGTGTATATCAGTTTCATCAATCATTGTGCAACACAAAATAATAGCATTTAAACTGTAAAACAGCATGCTGCAAAAACTTTTTCCTTGGAAAGTGAAACAATTTCTTGAAATATTTCTCCTGGATACAAGATCATAAATTAACCAGACATGTACTCATGCTGTTTGCTGTTTAATCATAAAGTTCATTCCCTAGTTTTTGGCAATTATAATTTATTCTGTAGTGCAAAAAGGCAATTTTTTCTGGAGTGTTTCAGACTTTTAGGAGAACATCTTTTTTACCATGAATGCACATAAAACTGAAGTGTGAAGAACATACTAAATAAACATAACTAATCTGAAATATAAACTATAAGGAAATACAGGAAAACTGTCATTTATTAATTTTCATTTTACCTGCCAGGACAAAAGTAACATTTCAAGAACATTTATGAAAATACATAAAAGAACAGCATAACTTCATCCATTTGCCAGGATTTTTAGATTATTCACTTTTCAATCTCTCTGAAAATAAATCATAAGAATAGCTGTCAGATTTACCCAGGGAATTAAATCTTTTTTTTTTTTCCTCTTTGTTTTCTTTTTTGAACTTACACCCAATTTCCTAGTCCTCTCCCATGTGGTCATTTCCCACACAGGAGTCTTACTGATGTCTGTGAAGTTCAATACACTGAATGAATAACAGAGGGTGTTATGCACTGACCACAAAGTCCCATTCCCCACCCACCCTGCTAGTCATGGGGCAAGTAGAAAGTAGAAAAGTCAGGAACAAAGGAGTGAATTTGAGCCTGGGAACTAGGAAGGGGTGGAATGAAGGTGTTTTTCTGTTTCTCACCATCCTGCTTTGGTTTTGTTTGGCAATAAACTACACTAACTTCCCCCAGCTGCGTCTGCCTTTCCCTTGACAGTAACTGGTAGGTGATCTCCCTGTCTTTATCTTGACCCACAAGCCTCTTGTTCTGTTGAGGAGTGAGGGAGCAGCTGGGTGGGCCTTCGACAGCCAACCAAGCTTAACCCAGCACTAAAACAAAGGAGAATTCTCAGATAAAGAAGGTGCAGAAGTGCAAGAGAATGGGTGCAAGAGGATCTGCTAACAGGGAGAAGTTTCCCAGACAGCCAAAGAGCACATCAGGGCAAAATGACAATAGTCTTAATGATACAGCCAATGCAAAGTGCAAGGGGACACATCTGGATTTCTGCTTTGAGGCTGGCTGGAAAAATAAAATTGAAAGTAGTGTTGCTGTTGAACGAAATAACACAACACTTAAGGCAGGGCCCTCTTTTCTCACCATCTGTGTTTCCAGTTTCCCCATTAGCTGCCTCTTGGAAATTTGTGTGGCTCCCCCAGCCCTACTGCTTCCCCTAACTCCACTATCTTAGTCTCAGATTGAACTCAGATTCCTTCTAACCTCTCTTCCCTCATCTTCCTTCATGAGTTTTTCTCATTCTGCAAAATTTCTTGTAATCTGCTCCAGAGATACTATACTTCAGCTTGAGCTATTTTGATCTCGTCCCTTGAGGCAGGGAGGGTTAATTCAATTTTGAATTGCTGCTGCCAACCTTTAATTTCTTCGTAGTGTGGTAGATACAGCTCATTCTGAGATTCCTTAAAATAGTGTTGTACTTTTAAAGCTTATTGAACTTGCAGAAAATATTAATACGCTACAATAACCAGTGCTCTACACTTAACTGCTGCAGAGCAACATGTTCCATGCTTCTGGATAAAATGTGACTACGCTATTGCAAAAAACACAATTGCTGGATTTGTATGGTTTCAATCAGTGAATCATGTGCATAAATATCTGCATTATCCTACAGGGGCAATTTTTCAATTTGTAGTGTGAGATATTCTATTGTTCTTTCTCAATCCTGTGAATGATTTATGGGATTCTGCAGAACCGTAAGAGATCAGAAATCCCTTGGCACCCTCCTGTCTTAGTAGACATCATCCTGTACATACCAATATTAGTAATGCAGCAAACAGATTTTTACTACGTAGAACTGATGCAGTCTGGATTCATAAATCTATTAAGGGAATATAAACTGGGTTACGGAGTCAACTTGCACTTAAGATGATGCAAAACTACTACAGTATACTATTTATGGCTTTGTGCTCTTGGTATTATATTTCAAGACAGCAGAGAAACATTCCCATTAATTTCCCCTAAGGAAGATGCACTCAAAAGAAAATTTAAAATGAAAAGGTGAACATTTGTGTTTGAATCTGAAAAGTTGTGTGTGAGTTATAGTTTTTGAAGGCACATGGAATGTTGGTTTCTTACATAAGAAGGGATTTTCCCTTGTTAAGGGACCAGTGATACTAGGGAGACCCTCTTTTTCTGATGAGCTCATGGAGTTATGTTCTTAACAAAATCCAGATATTCCTGTATGTATGAGCATGGGTATGTTGTGTACAATGCATTAATAGAGATATTAATTAGAGGAATTACTAACATTAATTTCTATGTCCCTGTCAAGCTTAAATGTTGAGAACATTTTCTTACTCATTCTGGACCACTAAACAGGATTTAAAGCCCAGCTTCAGCCATTAGTTTTGGACAATTCCATCAAGAGTGTTTTTGCATTCATAGTAGGGGAACAAATCCTTTAGATGACAGGAAAAAGGACATAATAGGAAAATTAAAAGTTTTGTGATGTCATTGGTTTTTATTATCATATGTCCATCAACAAAAAAAGAATTCTCATTGGTGTATATATAAAATTACAGACAGTGTAGCAGGAGGTAGATTCTTCTCCAGAGGTGCCAGTACACTTACTCTCAGACTGTATCTTCTGTGTGGTTGTTACTGAAATATGTCTTCTGGAGTTAAAAATCATAAAGAAACAAACACAAACCAGCATATTAACATGTGCTAATGCACATGTTACTAGAAAGCATGCTCATGTCTCATTTATGCTTTTAATTTGTTTCATAACTATCTTTTGACTTATTATTATCCTTTTCTTCTTCAGGGATCTGAATCACTCTGTATCTCTTGTAATAATAAGTGTTCTGTCAGAGGGAAGAGGGAATTAAATTAGTTTTGAGACATTTCCTGCCTTGTCAATTTTACCAGTGGAAGAGCATTCCCTCTGTCAGATTCTCCTCACTTAATACCATCTTCTCTTCACCAGTCTAAGCCTGAAGATTCTGACTTAATTATTAATTTTTGATTCCAAATTTTCCCTGATAGATTTGGGGTCCCAGACAGCTGGCCTAAGGCAGCTTTGGTAGTGTGAGTGGTTACTTCCCCTCATGCCCAGCACCTTGGTCTCTGTCTCCCTTATATTTATCCTGGCTCCATCATGCTCAGCTGGGGAAATCCCAGAGGAAAGGTGGGTTAGGATCTAACTTCTATCACTGCAGTAAGTAATGCGATCTTTGCACAAGGCAACAGCCCCAGGCTTCAGCTGATCTCCTTCTGCAGGCAGACCCAGATGGAGGTGAACCTGCCTTTGGCTGAGGTCTGTCAGCAGCAAGGCTGCCTCCTCAGCAGTCAGTCTGCTCCTTGTAGGAGCCATCTCCAGTGGGCAGTGACTTAAGTGTCACTGGTGTGACACTGGAAGTTACCTCAAACCTGGGGAAAGGAGCAGAAAAATATGAACCTTGAATAGAAGGTGAGCTACATTCTAACTGATTTTCCTAAAAAAATCCTTGTCTCATTCTAAGAGAGGCTGCTAGCTTTGTCTCCTGGACCAGGTAGTGGTGATGGTTTCCTCAGATGGCCTCTTTCAGATTCTTCTTATAAATCATGTTGGCGTTTTTTCACATAAATTCTAAAGAAACTAAGTAAATTCTATTACCTTAGTTTATTGAAAGCCTTGTATTTCTCCACAGCAAAGAGTTTGAGTCATTTTTCAAAATAGTTTGAGATTTACTCAAATGAGAGTTTTAATTTAGAGAGGTTGCTTCAGGCACAGGGAATTAATATAATCACTTTTTAGTCCTTTAAGATACACCTTCACAGAAAGCTATCAGTTTTACAAGGCTGAAGAGATTGTGCTATTGTCAGACTGAATTAACTCTACATTTAAATTCACAACAGTCCCTGATAAAAAAAAAATCCTTAGCAGGGATATATTAAAAAAGCCCCAAGATTGCAATTGTCTGGAAATTGCAGAACTCCCGTTCTTAAACTTGTACTTTTGATGCCTTGAGGTGGTCACCTAAAACACAAAGGCTAGACAAAAATAAGATAATAGAGATAGGTATTTATTTGAAGGGCCTTCAAAGGTACACCCTGGGCAGGCCAAAGGCTACACCCAAGATGGACCCTGGGTCATGGGTTCTTCACCCTCTTATAAGTTTGGTCCATTTGTATATCAGGGTTAATTGTCCCATTATAACCTCAGTTCATGGTGTAATTACCCTAAGTTTGCCCCCCTTCTAGAGACTTTAGTTTACACCTTTTGGGGCCTGGTGTCCTTGAAGAGCAAACCTAGAGATGCTTGTTAAGTCTAACCAGCATGAGAGAACAGTAGTTAACAGGCCACACGGAACTTCAGAGTTACACACTAGGCACTACAGGATTTGAAAAATATAAAAGTTAAAACCTAAGGCATCACTGTAACAAAACAATTGAAAGGAAAACACTACCCGCATTTATTTTTGTAGGTATTTCTTTGGGATTATCAAGTAGAAGTAGTCTTGGAACTGGGATAATTTTAGAAGCAATTTAGCTGTAGCACTTTGCTGCACAAGTATTTGCTCTTGTTTCCCACTGAAAAAGATGCTAAGAAAATAAGAAAATAAGTTCTTTTTGAGTTGAGGATCATAAGGCATGTAACAAATGATGCTCCTAGCATCTCACAGTAGTAGCTAAGACAGACTATTATCTTGCTTACTTATAATTTTCTCTGATGGTTCAGGACAGTGCTTTGGCAAAGTACTCTTGCCAGCATTGAATTATACTATCCTTCATCATTTAAGAGGGCAATAACAACAAAAATGCTAGAAGTTTGAACAATTTGGAAGACAAATACATACTTTTTAACCTGCAACATGCTTGAGAAGGATCAGAAATTTGATTTCTTAGAATTCATTGCCAGGTTGGAACAGAGTAAGAAGGACATGTATCCTAAGTTATCTCTCAGCATGAAACTGAAAGATGACATTTTAAACTCCTCTATGTCACTATAATATAAGGTAAATTATGGAGTGGGAAAAAAGCTGTCAAAACCCCCAAACCTGTCCCAAAGATTAATTATTTCGTCTGAAAAGTACAATGAATGTTTTTTAAAAGTCTGTCTATATCCCCAACACAGTTATTTAAATTAATAGGAGAGACAGACCCAAGGAAAATATCATACACGGTCTTGTTACTAGTAGGGCTCTTGCTGTAGATGGCTTACCTTTTAGACTGTCTAAGCAATTCATACTGTGATCTTCGCACTCCTCTACCAGCATAAATCATATTACTGTGTTACGATCTGATTATTAAAATTGTTAGAGAGATGTCTCTGCCCAAATAAAGGTGCAAACAAGACCATATGCCAAAGTCAATAGTGTGGATTTTATTTAACAGTAAATATATATGAAGGAGAGGGGGAGAGAGAGAGAGGCAGCCCATCCCGGTGCCCCAGCAGGACCCTCGGGAACAGCAGGCTGGAACAGCAGGGATGAACACAAAATCCTGGGTGGTAGGCGAGATGTATCAAACTCGGGAGCTGCAGCG
>WEIT01005732.1:0-10106 GCA_013389985.1 Dryoscopus gambensis
TGGCTCTGTGTTCTTTATATATGAGATTAGAAAAACGAAATCATCTATGCCGTCTGTCTACTCATCATCAAGACACATAACTTAGCCCTGGTAAGCCAGGCAGTGCACACAAAAAAACCCCAGGAAGCATCTTTTAAAACTGAGGTTCTACCTTAAATATGTAGCCATGTATTACTAATGTGATGCGTCATATCTTCGAGTGCAAGCGCAAGTAAAGAATGAAATCATGCTACAAAATATGATCTCTGATTAAATATGCTGGTGTAAGAGACATGGTCATTCTTAAAGGACAGAATATTTCAAATGAAAGCCGCTTAACTGATCAGATAGATATACAGATACATATATATCTACCCATATGTACATAAGGAGCCTGTGGTTTTCACGAAGAGAAAGTAACATCCCTATGAAAAAACACAGGCAAAGGTTTGATTTGGCTTACACTTGTATGTGTTTGAGCAGGAGTGATAAAAATAGCCATGTGTTGGCTCCACATCTCTTGAGGTTAACGGAAGCTGAATGTATGCTTGTGAGAATGATTCATAAATTTTGTCTTGAATTCATGTACTTTAATTAATTTAACTGACAATGGTAGGCTGCAGGAACTACTGTGCTGCAGCATATTACATAGAAGATGGTCTCTAACCTGCTTCTTTTGCCATTTATGATGCTAAAGGAAGTTTTTGGCTAAAATCCAAACTTTATGTAGAAAATGGGAATAATTGGTAATGAAACGGTCATTCCTATATTCCAGTTGTTATAACTCATTCCAGCATTGCATTTCCAGTAGTCAAAAGTAAATTCTGTTTTGAACTGGATGAATAAAATACAGATGGCTAATGTATCCTTTAATCAGATCTCAGCAGGATCTTCAGTTATTTCATATTGTGTGTGGAAAATCTATGTTAAAGAGTCCAAACACTCTAAAGCTAATACGTGCCAGAATTAACTTTGTTAAGGCAAGTTAATCTCCCCCATGCATATGCATTGTGAAGACTTCTTTAATTACATGATCACATATTATTTTTTCTTAAAAAATCTTTTCCTCATCCAGTTCACAGAATATAAGATAGTTACTTAATGAGCAGCTGTTCCATATTTTGTTTTCATGACATTGTTCAGTGTGTGGCCCCACACCTTCTTTATGACATAATATTTAAGCCCTGCTCTGGAGACATAGATATTAATTATTATTAATTTCCTTTTGGGATTTTCCTAGGATCACTATAGTGCCTAAGTGATGAGCAAACATTAAATTAGCTTTACTGCAGGCCTCTGAGATTGGAAGACAGTATGATTTCCACTTTATGGCTGGGGAACCATAGCCCAGAATACTGTGTTTAAAAGGTGCCACTAATCTACAGGACCATCCTGAGCTGCTGAGGTCCAAAAGCCTTGACTCATTACTGTCACATGGAACTTTTCCAACTCATGTCTTCCTGTCTCCAGCTATGTCTCTGAACATCTTATTCTGCAAATTCAAATGCCTCATCTCAGTGAATCACATGGAAGATGAAGAGTATACTTTCAGTGACCACCTATGGAAAAACTGGTTTGAATTACTATAATGGAAACTTTATGTCAAGGAAAGAGACAATTCTGCTTTCTAGACTGACATCCAATTACTTTACCATTCTCGTTCTTGTTGTAGTGCTGTCCCATTTTTTAGTGCATATCTTCAAAATTCTTCACCAAATGAACCATCTTCAGTACACAGTTCTGATTCATCCTTCAAGCAAGGCCGTCTTGTGCACTCTATGAGGCAGAAGTGTTCTGGAAACAATAGATATGAGTCATGCTATTAGTCTCCATGCCCATTCAAAAGATGAGGGAAAATTCGGTTATATAGGCAACCTGGGACTTTTGGCACCTTTGTTCTCGATTTGGTCATGTTAAAAAAACTATTTTGAAAATGTGTCTGTTTGAGAAAGAGAGGCAGAAATAGAGAGACAGAGGGAAAGATAATGAGTGCGCATTTACCATTTAAAACCAGAAACTTCTGAGAATGTCTCAGCCCCTGTCTGATTTGTGAGATGCTTGGAACCTTAAGATCCCCCACACCATGTTGTACAATGTTTCTATTAAATAAGTTGCATGGAATAATACTCTGCAAAAACTACTGCTGAAGGAGTAAGATGCGAGATACCTACTTTCACTATCATCAGACTACACAGATATTTACTGATGGCACAGGAATCATGAGAAACTGAAATTTGATTTCCAGAAGACCCATAAGGGGTTTTTAGTAATTATTGATTCTCTGCTCAGTTCTCAATGACCTTTCCTATCCCTGTTTGCTATATGTTAAAACTCTGAGTATAATCCAGTTCTGTGTCCTAAGGAGAACAGTTCTATTTATCACTGCCCCACTGGCTTCTTGTTCCATGGTTTTTTTTTTTTACCATAAGCATAGTCTAAGTACTTGTTCTTTACCTCCTGTCTTCAGGACCTTCTTACAGTCAGTTGTCTGTATGTCTTCATCCCTCATTCCTCCAGGGCTGCCTCCCCAGGCTTGTGTACATCTTTCTCATTCCCACTGGCTCTCCAGCCAGAACTCCACTGTCAAGCTGTGTTTTCAGTTTCTGTGCCTCCAACCATCTATCTTTGTTTCTTTGCACTCCTGTTCCAAATACTGCTACGAAATGTTGGCTCTTCCCCTGTTTTTCCTGTCTGCTGCTTCATTTTCCTTTGGGCCGTAGGGAACTGATAGAACTCTCTTCATATTTGTAAATGCCATTGTAAATTTGAGAGCAGAGCCTCTGCTCACTCTAGGACAACCTTGCATAAGCTTCATTTCTTTGCTCAAAATTTGGACGTAAATCTAAATGTAGGAGACAGAAGCAATGGAGCCATGACTGATACTCAAGACCTGATCCTACTCCAGGCAAACTTTTCTATTCCTATTGGGTACATATCACGTCTGCTTCTACTTAGGCATTTCTGCTTTTTTTCCTCCATTGCTGGCCATACTTTATATGGTCATCAGTCTTGAAGCCAGATAGTTTCTGCTAGATGAAACCAGACTTTTGGGATGTTGCATGGGTGCAACCCCAGAATTCAGCACTGAAATTAAGCCTACCAGTTATTTGAGTTACAGATGCCCCTTTCAACACATCCCAGTAACAACTGGGCAGGTTAATCTCTTCACCACTCAGAAGAATGTTAATGTAATGTAATAACTTGGACAGAGCTTATGCAGAAAAACACTGCAATAGCAAGTTGTGGGAATTGTACAGTGCCAGATACTGTTTAGTTTACTTATTGCACATTCATATAAGATTTGAATGTAGAGGGGATCACTGATTTATCTAGTGTCATATCTACTTAACATAGGCTGCATATTCTTGAATCACTCTATAGCTGAAGAAGGCCTACTCATTATTTGATCTTAAATTTAAAATATCAGACAATGGTGCATTTATTTCTGACCTTCACAAGTTGTAAAGCTTTGCATAACTTCTGAAATATTTCTAGAATTTCTAACCAGCTCTGAGAGGGACTGAGATACCATCTTCATGTGAAAAGTGGTAACCCATGTGAAAGGAAATAAGGCAGCACTGGAAAAAACTCACTTTGCATTGTTTAATTATTGTATTTAATTTCCATGCTTTCAAAATGCACAATATCTTGGAAATCTCACAAGACTGCCCTCTGCTTTTTCTACAGTTTCTGGCTCTTTTACTCCATTGCACTTTGCTTTGTTATCTTGATGCCTTATTCTTTTCCTGGCAAGAAACTTGGAAGACCATGTGATCAATAAAAGATTGGGGAAAAATAGATTCCAGAACAGCCTAAACTTCATAACGTCATCTGTGGGAAATATTTTAAGTAAGGGCAAGGATATTGGATTTGGGGCAAGATGATAATGATGGTTAAATTTATTAAAATAATTATGGGAGATTTGTTCTCAGTTCCCTGCCTTGCTCACATCTGTCTGCTCTTGTCTGTCTGTGACACAGTTCCTTATCAATAAAATGGGAATAGCACTGTCTCACAGATTCTAAAAGAGTTGCTTCACAGATAGAAAGAAGAAAAAAAAATTATACTCAAACTAGTGCAGTATTATGGCTTATATGAGTACTGTAATACTGATGGTATGTCTCATATGAGAACTATCATTGATGGGTTGGGAAGTTTAAACCTAAGACACCTGAATTTTTCAAAACCTTTGTTTGCACAGTTCTCCTCATTGTTTTATTATCTTCTCCTCCCCTTAAGTAAGGTTCATGCTTTCATGCTTTGTATTACCTTTGAGCTTCTCACAGCTCCTCACTACTGCTCATATTTCAGCATTGCTGCTGTTCCTCCAGAATTCCCTCTGTCTTGCCCTTATACTTCAAATTTTTGCATTACATGCAGAAGCTTCTCTCTTTGAACTGTCTGCCCCAAATCAGTGTAACGGGTCTTCTGGGCTGCATGAAGGTGGGAGGCACTGGGAGTGCATGTACCAATGACAAGATGTTTGAAGTAACAGTCAAATATAGTGCAAGTATATAACTAGTGTATGGAGAAGAAAAAATATACATCTGTTTTCTCAGCAGGAGTCTCTGAGTTGTGTGAAGTAGTTCTTTGATCTGCATGGTATGTTCTTAACTCAAGAGGAATTATTTGTGGAGTTAAGAAGAGCTTAGCTGCAATGCAGAGGAACTGAGCTCAGCACTGACCATCCTGTACTCATCACACTTTATGATGTCCTGTTTGTCTTCATAGTTGGGGTAGCCCAGGGCAAATGCAAGCTCTGTTGATACGGCTGTGTTCTCACTGCTTTGTTGCTCAGGTGTGTGTATTTAGGGGCGTATTCCATAGCTGCCTATGCTGAGATGTTCTAAAATTACTGCCAAGTTAATTTTACTATGAGAAGAGCTGTCTGTCTTCTGGGAAGGAGTTGTTCAAACAACAGAATTCAACCTTTGTGAAAGTGAGTTGAGTCTCTTTTCTTGCTGCAAAACCTGCATAAAAAAGCGTGGCCGGATTCTGGCTCACACAGAGGATAATGATGTAGGTTTATGTGCTGTCAAAATTCAGTGATTTTCCTACGAAGGGTTAAGAGGAAAAGTGTGTAAAGCCCAGGTCAGTGACAGTCTTGACAGCCGCCACCACCTCACTCAGCTTTAAGCACATCGGGCAGTTCCCAGTTCACACTGGTTTTAAATATTGACTAACAGGGCATGATGAATAGCTCAGCATTTTGTAGAGGTAGCTCAGAATGATTTTGTAGGGCTAAGGGCCTATCCATGCTAGGTCACACTGGACAACAAGGAAGAGCAGCATTAATCCCTTCTTACAGCAAAAAGAAAGAAACAAGCAGAGATCTGCGTGCGCAAGAGCTAAAGAGGAAAAAAAGAAATCAGTCTCTACTTCCCATCAGCAGCGATGTTCAGACACTTCCTGGGAAGCAGGGCTTCCCAGGGGGTACTGGGTCTGACTGAGGTAAAGCTCACAGCCCTTCTGGTGCTGTGCTTTGCATTGGTAGCTGGACAGGTGTTGATAACAGACCGGGGTTTTGGCTCCTGCCGAGCAGTGCTGTCCCTCTGACAAATGGGGGACCTCCTTCCCCCACCAAAGGGGATGGGAGCGGGCAGGATCCTGGGAGAGGACACAAGCAGGCCAGCTGACCCAAATCAGCCAAAGGGACATTCCATACCGTATGACATCGGCTCAGATATATAATCTAAGGAAGGGAGGAGGAACGGTTACGTGTGCTGAAGCCCTGCTTCCCAGGAAGTGTCCGAACATCACTGCTGATGGGAAGTAGAGACTGATTTCTTTTTTTCCTCTTGTGCGCACAGATCTCCGCTTGTTTCTTTCTTTTTGCTGTAATAAAACTGCCTTATCTCATCCTGCTGTTTTTTTTTTCCTCCGTCTTATTCTTTCCCCTGTCCCAGTGGGAAAAGGAGTGATAGAGCGACTGAGTGGGCACCTGGCACCCAGTGAGGGTCAGCCCACAACACTTCTCCAGGAAGTTGGAAATTTTGTAGATCCCACCTGCCATGACCTGGGAGTCAAGAAAATGAGTCCTCAGAAAAAGCAACCAAGACTAAACTGTTTTCTCTAAACAATGTAGACTGAAGACATGCAAAATTAATCTACTTCATGTGCGGTAGAGGAAAATAGGACAAAGTGTCATGCTGGCTGTATTTCTTGCCAAATCATGGCTTAGCTGTGGACCAGGAATACGATCAGTATAGAAAAGTAATGAATTTTCCTGGAGCTAGTAAGTGCTGTCCTCCCACTACTTTAGTACAGATATGCATGTTAAATGCAGAATTTCACACATGGCACAATATTAAATAGAAATATTCCTTTACAGAATCTTCTTTATCCTGAAAAACAGGTTTGAGTTAATACTTTTACATTTTTAATAGAAAACAAGCCAAATTTTCTGCTTATTTGGTCTGAATCTGGAAAGTGATTTTTTTAAATTAAGAATGATGAGCCTGATTCTGCAACCTTGCTTATGTGAGTAGTCCCTCAGTGACTACTCTATTTACCAGTCCCAAGTATATCTAAGATCAGAAAGCTCTTTCCTTTCATTTCTTGAAAAGTAAAAGACAGAAATCTATTTCCAATTCTCAAATAAGCTTTAGGATGCTTTGGGTCCATGATTACTGAGTTTACACTCCATAATGATGTGTAACATTATTATCTGTTTTGTTTCTGTTCAAGTGATGCATAGAAGTACTTGAGCGCAAACCAAGCTAAAATTGGGGAAAGTAAAATGTAATGCACATTGATACTAATAGAGTATTATCCTCAGTCAGAAGGCTTCTGTTCTGCTAAAGTATTTTTTATGCATTACCTGCCTTTCTCCTTTCCCTTAGCTGGCTGCCAAGGGAAGTGGTTGAGTTAGCATCCCAGGAGGTACTTAAAAGATGTGTAGATGAGGGATTTAGGGACGTGGTTTAGTGGTGGACTTGGCAGTACTGGGCCAATGTTGGACTTGATTTTAAAAGTCTTTTCTAACCTAAATAATTCTCTGTACTTAGGTAAACCTTTGAAAAGCAAATATTCTTTATTTAGCATGGTTTGGTGAGAAATTCCTTGTTCAGCTGGAGTCACGTGCTGATTCTTGACTTGTTAAAGGCAGGATATGTTAACATCAGAAAATTAGCCTTTTGTTACCTAAGTAAGCAGCTTTGATTGTGTTGATACAGAATGTGTAAGAAAGCATTTTACTACACCTATGCTTGCCAGTTTGAGTAAGATCATGTGCCACTTAGTTTTCATGGTTATTATTACTTAGAGACCTTTTATTTTACAGGATACCTCTGAGAAATCTGTATTTTTGAATATTCAGCAGTAAAACTTGCTGTAAACTTGCAGTAAAACTCTACCAGTGGTTCCTAAAGATTAGAAATGGTAGGTTTTGGGGTTTTTTTAATGTTTACTTTGAAAGAACTTGAATCTTCAGTTTACAAAAAGAGCAGATTATATTCCAACCAGATATGCTTTGAATCACCATTTCTCCTACATTTACCTGGTGTTAATAATTGGTAGGGAATATACTCATTATATGACCAAGGAAAATAATCCTGTGACAGCTGTGAGCAGCTGGAAAAGATTAGAGAAGCCCCTAAATTGCTTTTAACTGCATTAATGCTGTTTCAGAAGATTCTACACTGAAGTTGTGATCCTTACTCTCTTCTTCTGCATAGCCAAGAATCTGGTCTCTGGCTTGTATTTTTAGCCATTGGACATTGAAACTTCAGAACATGTATTTTGGTTGGCAGCATACATATGTAAGGTATAATTTACCAGCAAAAATGTCTTTAGAAATGCAGGTCTTCTCCTGCATCTGTTCTTTCCTTGGAAGAAGCACAGTGTTAAGTAATCTGGAAAATTGAACATTCTGTTACAACACATGCCTGGCACTGTCGTCATGTTTCCTTTCTCTAAACTTCCAAAACCCTGACACAGTCTGGGATTTTGATCTACTCACATGGCCCATTGTACATGTCTCTGATGTCAAATACTAAGTGAATCTAATCTTGATGAAGGATTTGTCCAGATCCCATATTGTTAGCCTGTTTAGTCTTTTCCAGAGAGGCAAAAGACTCTGAAATTTGGGTGTGGTCATTAATTTAAGAATGTTTAATATTCATTTTAAAAATTCTATTGTACTTGAAAGAGATGAGATTTCCAGAAATATATTGCTTTCAACTATGATAAAAGAATTCCAACCCATTTATTCTTCTCTTACTAATTATTGACCACTGAAGCATGAATAGGGAGAATTTTATAGGAAATATATCTATTAAATTGTTATTTATGTCTAGTTTTCCCATCAATTTCCTTTAGTTTACAGTTTGGATCCACATATCTTGATATCTTGAAGTCAGATTTCAAAGGTGATTGACATTCTTTAAGACATATATAGTACTGCTTAAGATTTTATAAAGGGACAGATTATAAAAGGCTAAACTGCTTGTATAGGCAATCTTACCTCCATTGCTGAGACTTATATATAAACACTGCTAGAAATAACACTAGATACTTGCTGCACTTTTGGATGTGAAAGTACCTTCTAAGAGCCCATACTGTACATCCAGCTGCATTAAAAACCTGAGGATTTCTTCACACACAAAGTGTGAAATGATTATTCCATCTCTTCAGTCTATCTACCACTCTTCCGTCCTTCTTACACAGAATCATTCAGGTTGGAACAGATCTCTGAAGGTCATCTAATCTACTCTCTTTCTTAAAGCAGAGCCAGCTTCAAAAGTAAATCAGATTGCTTGGAGCTTCATACTGCTTTCAGTGTCTCCAAGGATGGAGGTTCCAGATTCCACAGGCTCCATCTTTATGTGTACCCTGTTCCACCCTCATTGTGATTTTTTTTAATATTGTTTTTTTACAGCTAGCTACATGTGATACCGTTTACTGGTATTTTGATGCAGATGCTTCTCATCTATTCTTCTCTAACTCTTCTTTTTTTTCAGTCATCCCTTTTTACCCTATTTCCTTACCTCTCTTACACTTGCTGTCATTTTCTCATGGTTTTCTCTTGACCATGTCTTTCTAGCTCCTTCCATTCATAATTTAAGAGTGTATTAGTCTTTATTAACATTCCCAATCCTTAGAAAGCCGTCCTGACTCTATTTACCTCTCTATCACTTCCTGTCGCTCCATGATCACTTTTGCTCTTTGTGCATTCACATTCTGTTGTGTTCAAAGCAGGTGATTTCCAGTGCTATTGTAAACTCCTTCAAATTGGCTTCTGACCTTCTTGTTAGCTGAAACCACTCTTACAAAGCTACCTAATGATTCTCTCTTAGCCAGTTCTTCCTCCTCCTCTCACACTGTCAGTTTTGATCTCTAAATCTCATCATAGTTTGTATCTTTGGCTCCATTCTTGTCTTGTTTTCCTCCTAATTCTTTCATTCATCCTTTGAAGCTTCCTGATCTGACTTCTGCCAAAATCCTAAGGATTTTTGTTTTGATCCACCTCTCCTCTCCTTTTACACATCACCCCTACAGTCTTACCCACAAATAAATGCAGCTGACATGTCTGTGCTGCTGACCCAGATTTATATCTGTACTCCAGATATTATAACAACAGCTCAAGACAGGCGTTATAAAAAAGGGCTTCCCTCTTAGTCCCTCATTACTGCTTGTTTTCTTAGTCCCCATCTTTTCTGTTAGACCACTAATACAGATGTTACTTTTCATTCAGGCCTCTTGAGATTCTCCAATCAAGGTTGTGTATAAATGTCTCAGATTCCTTTTTTCATAACACATTTAAGCTGTGGTTTTAATATCATCCTAGTAGATCTGTTGAAGTTAGGGAATATCTACACCATATATTACAAAATACATTCTAAGGACTTGGCACAATATCCATGCAGTTTTTAGGTAGAAATCTTTGGTAATATAATGATAAAAATAATTTATATAGGCAAATCATAAATACGAGTGGGTAAACCATGCATTGCTGAAGTATGTTTGAATATGGGGAAGTTTATATAAGAGATTGGGGTAATAGGTGGAAAAGTTGCAGTGGGTCAACTCATCTTGGGAAGTCCATAAGTCTTGAATTTCGCCATCGAGTTTTATTTTCTGACTTCTTCCTTGTCTTTCTGCTGCACTTAGCATGTAAAAATGTGTGT
>WEIT01005732.1:14345-38623 GCA_013389985.1 Dryoscopus gambensis
TCAGTCTCCAAACTGTTTTTATTTTGAAAAGCTTTTAATTTCAAAAAGCATCTGAGAACTGAGATGTGAACACAGTGAGACTAAAGAGTTAAATTCCCCTAACAAAACTTTGAAGTCTATTAATTTTATTTTTTTTCTTAAAAATGCCCAAATCATTTGGGAATGAGAAGGACAGTATGAACCAAATGATAAAACTTTTACAAAGCAAACCAAGAATGTTAAATAAATGGACATTTATTTTGCTTTAAGTTTCAAAAGCCCACAAATTACTTTCTTTTTCTGTTTTATGGGACTATCCCTTTTAGCTGTACTGTATGTGACCTTTAGTAGCCTTTATTCTTTGAAAATATTCTCTGTGTCTTCCTCTGATTTGAATGCTGTTCCCTTATCTGGCATTGAGGTTTTTGTCTGTTTTGGAGTAAAGATGATCAGATGTGGTTATGCTGATCTGCAGATTATCTGGCGTGGTAGTGCAAAGCAGCAGAGCCAAAATTCTTTTGCACTTGTAATGGGGACAAAAGTTAAGCTTTTCATTAGTAAGGACTATTTTCAAGGCTTTAAATAGTCTTGAGAAAATATTTCAAACCTGTAGTAGAATCTATTTACATATGTATCTATCAGATATAATAATACTAGTGATGTAAGCAAATGCCCTGGCTGTATGAATATGCTTTCAGAATGACTTGGTGATATGTTTATTCTAAGCATAAAATAGTCTGTTGAAACTGTAGAGCTTGGAAGAGTGGGATGCTGAAAGCCTTCCTTCAGTGTAGCGTGGCTGGGGCAGAGAATTGCAATTAAGAATAAATACAATCCATAGAGTTGATTTGTTCTTCTGTCCTTTCTCATAATACCGGTCTTTTTGAAGCGGGAGTCATCTCTTTTCCTGTGCTCATAGCTCATACTGATAGCAGTCAAGGTCCACTGGTGCTACTGCAATATAAATCGCTGTTCTGTAATAAATGTAAATGCCCTTAAGCTTATGGTATTTACTGCTTGCAGAGAAAGTAGATGCTATTCCTAGGGCTTTTTTTCCCTCTCTTTGTTGAAGTCTAAGGAGTCACCCTGAAAAATAGGCAGGAGGAAGAGTTGTGATTTGACTGCTACTCCACAGGGTGCTGGTCCAAATCGTTGCATTCGTTTCACTTGGGCCACTGAACAGCTTTCAGACCTCACCAACGTCTGTTATTTTAACTGGGTTGGATTTGAACTAGTAACATAAAGGTGGACAGCCCAGTGGACCATTATCAATCCCTAGTCACACAGACCTCTTTTACCTGTCGTCTTAAATTTGTGCTTCAGCGGCTGTGATTCTAGCACAAAGCATCCAGAACTTTCGATATGGACTGCACAGACATTGTTAAGCACCTGGGGACACAAAGGGAGTTTCTCTTAATAATTCAGGCTGACTTTAATGCATCTCATAAACTAGTTTTTTTATACATTTAGTGCTTACATGTCCCATTAGTTTCCCCCTTATTCCCCTACCTCTCTTTCTTTACTTTATAATAATATTTTTGTGCTGATGTGAAATTTTTTGAGATCCTCTGTAGAATTTTTGCTTTTAATTTGTTTCACTATTTTTTTCCTGACAAAGAATAATGATGTGAAAAAAAAAGGGAAGAAAAATGCTGTTCTATCCACTGAGCTTTATTTATTCACATTATCTCTGCTAGTGTGTGCTTGTGTGTGCTTGTGTNCAAATGGCATCTTCTGAAATCTGCATGTTTTTTAATACAAAGTATGGAACACCAATTGGTTATTTGTATCTTTCAAAGCCCCATAAATAGTTACAATTCAAAATCTCTGCAATGAAAAAAGACCCCAAACCAACCAAACAAAAAAACATTGTGCATTAAAAAAAATCAAAATTATAAACATTATTACTAAACTATAAGGAGGTTTCTAGCTTACAGATCAATATCTGTTCCTGTTTCTTAGTGGGGAGGGTGTATTCTTTCCACATTTATCAGCACATTTAAATGTTTAATTCATTTAAAGATTAGTTTGTAGCTCTAAAGTATGGAAAGCTATGTAAACTCCTGGAAACTGTGAAAATTGGACCCATGCCCAGTTAGCTCATGCAGCAAAACATTAGCTGAAATGGGAATGCAATTAGGAGCACAACTTTTATGCAGCACTAAGCTGTAGGCTTTGGGTTAGCCGACAGGCTACACAAATGAATTCTTTCTCTACTGGCACACACGCACACAAGGAAACCTTGTAAATTTATCTGCTGTTCCCACCTTACTACTTAGAAAACACATGTAATGGTGCAGAAACCAGCATCTTTTCGGAAGGGAGCTGTTAATGTAGGTCTCCGTAAGGCTAAGAAAATGGTCCTGGAGTTCAGGTGGTTATGAGTCATTAGACTGTGGTGATCATTATTAGCAAATATTAGCATTATTAGCAAATATCCATCCTCAGAGCAGTATTCATATATTGGAATTTAGGCTCAGGGCTGTCACTCTCAGGACTGAGTGTTCTTTTCATATCACGATTCTGAATTTTTTAATCTACAGTATGAGGGTGTCATTTCTACGTAGTACTTCGGTGAATCCATTTTGCATGCTGAGAGCAAGTATCAGCCTGCATGGGGAGGGTTGCTGTGCTTGCTGTCAAGACTGAGTGGATGTCAGCCAGGTCTGCCTCACCACTCTTGGGGCTTTGTTATCACAATCTCTTGCCTGAGCTAATTAATCTCTGCCCAAACCTTCTTTGTGTTTGGCCAGGGTAGAGCATCGGAAGAAGAGCTGGAGTCCTGGGCATGCATAGACAAGCTCAGAAGGAGGGCTGGGTGGCCAAACAAATCATCTTATTCCATAGATCCAAAATTGCATGAACTCCCACAGCTTCTGTTTTTTTGACATGGATTTCTGTTTTCCACCTCATTGTGCGGGGTCACACTGAGCGCCTCACTCCACAGATTAGTGCCCTCTTTACTCTGCGTGTTAGGAGATGTTCAGCTAGGGAGGCTCTCTGACTACTGCAGAGAGAGCAGGATGTGTCCCTGGATGTTTATAATACCCTTTTGAATTCCTCAGACAAAATGTGGAATATGCATACAAAGTGTTATTATTTCAGGGTTATTCAGAGGAAATAGTGAGTGCAGGAAAATTAATTTAAACTGTAATCCTGTTGTTGGATTTTGTCTCAGCACAATCAGGGTGCAGGATCCCAACCATAATGAAAATCTGTATTTGAGCAAGGAGTTTAAAATCAGCTTTTTAAGACATATGAAAATGTGTTTTTTCACTCCCCTGATCTGAATTTGGCAGCAGCATAATTCCTGGGGGCTGCAATTTCAGTGATAGTTCCAGCAGAAGACTTGGCCTAATGACCTGTATCAAAGTGAGAAGAACTGTGCTGCAACCAGACACACAGAAAGCTCCTGCTGCCAGGACACACTGAGAACTGGGGATGGTTTCTAGAGCCACTCAGACGTGGAATTTGCCATCAGCTCCGAGTTGTATTCTGAGCAGAAAGTTTGTGTTATTTGAATACAATAAGCAAGGAAAAAAGCACAAGAAAAGTTCTAGAACTTGTGGAGAGTTGCGAAGAGTCTGGTGCTGCTTCACATCTTTGGCTGCAGGTTTGATTTCCTTGACTTATCTTTTGATTTTCTACTCCATGTTAAAACATGTTTGAGATAATTTAAAGAGAAATAGTTGTCAGAGACTTAGCCTTTGGTTATTAAAAAATGAAGTGACTTTCATTTCTAAAGTAGAACCACATTTTCAGTGTTCAACTATCTGGTTTTTCTGCTCTCTAAGCTCTAAGGCATTTTGGACTTTCCTCTTAAAGTGCTTTCCTGGATGACCAGTGACATATATTTCTCTTAGCTGTAAGTCATAGAGGAGCAGGGCAAAGCCTTATTATTTATACTAGTCTTGAATGAGATCAGAAGTCAGAGGTCACTTCGGGAATTTCCCGAGTGTGGCACTCAGTATGAGTTATGCATCTCTGTTGAGCTAACCTGAGGTACATTTACTTTTCACTTAATGTGTTACACATAGTTCATAAAGTCTGATATGTCACTAGTTCTCTAATGGCATTGCTTATTCTCAGGCAAGGCATAGATGGCTATGGCTTTGTGATCATAGCAGTAAAGACATGTTTATACCACTGTAATTTTTGCTAAAATATATTATTTCTATTGTTAGACATGTCTTGATATTTTTATAGAACATTTGTCATACTTAGGCTATAGTGTATTCAGAAAGTCCAGAAACTTTTTTAGCTTTTTGGTTTCCTAAATATCATTGTTTTAGTATAATACATTGTTTAGTACAATACAAATCTGCCATACAGTAGTTACAATTTTATTCTAAAGTACCAAGGGGAATTGTCACATGACATTTAATCAGTTCAAACAGAAGTTTTTCAGTAGTTTTTTTCATACTTTGGTAGCTTGTCAAGTGTTTGCAGACAAACAAAAATTAAAAGTTTTTAATTTATTTGAATGTTGCTTTCTCCATTTGAAGACCACCTCAAAAAGTAAGGATAGCTGGTTATACATGAAGAAACTGTTCCAAACTATACAGAAGAGCATGTTGTTTCCATTTTTTCATCAGTGGTTTAAGAACAGCTTGCAATCTGCAGGGCTGTAAGATGTGAATCTGAAGTAGGTGTCTGGATCACACTGGGCTCTTCCTGCAAAGGACTACTGCTAGGTTTTGACCCACTTCTCTCCCAGGAATTTCTGTAGGACAAAATCACAGCCTTTTGTCTGTCCATGTGATGTGACATTCAAGATGTGGTCCTGCTACGTGGCTTGTGCACGCAGATCACTGCTGTATATTCCAAAAAATAAGTTAGGAGTTAGGTTTTTCTGTTTTGATCTAAAGGAAGTGATTCATCCACTAGGCCAAATTCTTAGTATTGTGTTTCACTTTTGTTTCTTAAAGATTCTGAACTTCAGCCACTTCCTTGGCTGTGGTTAAAAGTAGTAGAAATTGGTTAGTTGTCAGTTTGCTTCTGCATGCTCATGTCTTCTCTGGTCCTAAATCCCTCCATCAGATCCACAGTATGGATTTCAGGTAAGTGGCTTCAATGACATGTTGTTGGCTGTAATGTGTCAGAGGGTATTTCCAGGGTTCCCTCTCACCACACTGTTTGCCACTGGACCTAGACCACTTAGTACAAAGGCTAATGGGTCTTCATAACTGGACATGTAATCATATGGGAGCAGGTTGATGATGGTTCCAGAATCCAAGCATGTTAGTTGCCTTTTACTGCCTTCTGCCCAGATTTCTCTTCTCTTCTGTTATACACAGATAAATGGAAGAAGACCAATGAAGAGAAGGGGGGATCACCAGCTGGGCTTGTTTGCAGTTTCATTGTTCAAGTTAATTGCAATGTAAGCAAAATTTAAGCTTGTGAAGTAAGGCTGTCTGCTGAGACTACTATGAAGGAAAGCAAAGTACCTTTCTTTATGCTAGTGACTTAATATACTACCTTCAGGAAGTTAGGATATTAGAGTTATTGAATGCAAATTCCCTTACTCTGTGCTTAAGCGGTGTGCTTAGAGTCTAATACTCTGATGAAAAAATTGTAAAGTATTTTACTTTATGCAGTGATCAAAGTACTATTGGTGTACAGGAAGAATACAAATAGAAAAGAAGATTTAATGACTCCTGTTGGAAGAAAAAGATGGTATAGAGTAAATAAAGAACTATATTTAACATTTGCCAGATATAAGGGTGGGTTTTTCTGGTTCCCCATGTCATTTATAAAACTTCATTTTGACTTGGCAAAAAAACCCAGATTGGTAGGAGTTACTATAAATGGCCAGATTAATGTGTAAACCACTCTAGCAACCACTCTTGGACATTGTCCTCTTACCAGTTAATGTTTGGGAATAAAGCATTTACAGGACTAAAAAAAGCCTGTATTTTTTTAGTAAATCAAAATATCTCCTTCACACTTTTATCCTGCAATATTTTTGAATTATTTAAAAATAACGTAGGGATAACTGTGGTAGTTACTATCACTTGACATTTTTCATTCTCACATTTAACTATAGTCCTTTTTGCCTGTTAAAATCCTTTAGTCTCACTGCAGTAATCTACAGAGGTTAACTGGAGGAGTGTAAGATGTGTGTAGGATTTACATGTGAAATGGAAGGCAGGAAGTGTTGCCATGGGGTGGTCACCTCTGCCCTGCTGCTGCTTGTGCCCAGCAGCCTGCCCGTGAGGCCATTGTACTGTGAGAATGCTGGGACCCAGGTGGTGCCCCCGAAACCTGTGCCCTCCCTAAACTGGCCGTGGAGAGGACTGAGAAGAGGCAAGAGCCTGCTGGCAGTGGAAACAGCTGCAAAGCAGCCAAAGCAGTGACCTTCATGTAGCTGTTGCTGAGCGTTCGCTGCCTGGAGCTGAACAACTATTGTGCCCACTCCTTCTTTCCCTCCTGCACAGACTGTGTACCAGCTTTGCTCCATGCCTGTGCTTTCTTTTTTCTCCCTTGCCTGGTCTTCCTTTCGTTTCTTTCAGTGTCCTATCTTGCTAGCCTTTTTCCCATTTAGTTCATCTGTCTGTACCCAGCCACCCCTAAATGGACCCAGATGGTAATGGCACTTAGTCTGTGGGTGTGCTCACCCCCTCAGCTGCCTTTTGTCTGCTCTCCCTCTCCAGACTCTCAGCTTTCCTGGCAAGTGCCATCCGATGCTCTCCGCTTGTGCAGTGCAGGCACAATAATGCCACCGTCTTGACTGCTCTGCAGGTCTCTGCTAATTAATAAGACAATTAAGGGCATATTATTTTCAAAATTTCGATTAATTTAATGTGAAACTATTTCAGCATTATGGAATATACCCTTTTCTTTGAAGTGAGTGTGAAGATACTGAGATGTCTTTTAATTTATTGCTGTTATTCACTACTTTTAATAATGTACCACTCACAGTCTTCATTTCAATCTCCCCTCAGAAGGAATGCACCTATTACTCCCACAGTCTAATAGGAATATTTGCAAGCTTCTCATAGTATACTGCCCTTTCTGGGGCACTGCCCTTTCTGGGGCTATAAATTTTTTCACTGTACTTTTCTTTAGATAAGAAAGGAAAAATTAAGCACAGTGTTCAAATATGCAGCGTACATCAATTAGCATTGCATATTTGCAGTCTATTTTTAATGTTGTTCAATATCCAGTTAAAATTTTTCACTCCTTTATTGTGCGGAGGGCAGATGTTTCTCTGAGAATATATCATTCACATGATTTCAATTTAAGCTGGGGCAGGATGAATACTTGAGCCAATAACTCCTGAAATATGAAAAGAATTGGTAAAATACACCTGGGTACGGAGAAGGAGAACAAGAAACAGGAGAATTCTAAAAAACACTAAATACTTATGAGCAGATTCTTGCCTGCAAGTGGGAATACACAAGCAAAATGGCTTTAGAAAGTAAGGAAATACTGTAAAATACTCATCTACAAAAATGTAGAGAAGCATCTTTATCTCTGAAGAAAGGGAATATTGGGACACATGCTGAAAAAAAAAAAGAATCAAGAGAAACGAGAAAAGAAAGGTGTATTTGGCCTACTAAGCTTTCCTCCTTACTAGAATGTCTAATGTTCTTGTGTTCACAACTTCTGCAATTTCCATTGTCATGACAATGCCTCTTCCAGGAAGGCTGGTCATCCCTATGGCTTTAATGGCCACTGTACCAGGGGTGACAGAGAGTGCTGCGGCCAGCAAGCAGCCTCTTGTCCTCTTTGCTCCTGACACTGTAGGCCTGACCTCCATAATGCTGTGAAGCTGCCACTATCAACATGGTTGTCACAATGGCCTTTAAAATATGTGACCGAAAAACTAAATGGAGGGGCAAAAAGGAACGAATTGCAGGGGAAATGTTAGACTGAATGTTTTCTGGTCAGAAGCTTGTATAAAATTTATTCACTGTCTAGCTTTTCCCCTGTCATTTATTTATCATCATCATTAGAGGAAAGGTCTCTGTGAGGCAGAAGTAAATTTATAGCTGAAAAATATTTCTTTATGCACCAAATACTTCCTTTATTCATGTACCAAACCTTCCTTTTCCCCCTGAATTCCATCTCACAGCCCTTGTAAGGCATTTTTTTCAAAGTATGTATCTTATTTTTCCTGAACTCCTTATTTTATCAGACTTTTTTAGTGGTTTAATACCTATTTATTTAGTTTTATACCTATGAACAAATGAATATTGTTGTGATTCTCATGTGATTTGCTTTCTCTTAGTTTCAGTTGAATGCATTTGTCATTCCTCCTCTAACCTGTGCATGGTGACATCTTGGAGCAGGTATTTTTTTCACTGAATATATGTCATATGCTTACGACTTATAGTAATCCGTAATATTATATATGCTTAGAGCAGTGGGATTCTCATCTCTAATAAAATTCATAGCAGTTGCAAGAACAACTGCAGCAATATAATAAATAAAACTAGCAATGATAGTATTCATTTTCTTTCTTTTTCCTTTTCATAAAATACAGCCGTGAAACATGGCAGACTATCACAGAATTCTGTCTTCTGATCTAAATGGCTTCTGGTTCCCTAGGGCAGGTCTTTGTATGGTTGCAGCAGTGAGAATATACCTAACATATGTTGATTTTAGTTTTAATGTTGTATTATTCTGTATTATTTCTTCAGAATTAGCTGAATAAGATTATCAGGAAGCATTCTTTGTTTACAACCTAAACATCAGAACAAGGCTCATCCTTAGTGAAGAGGGAGTTAGAGAGTCCCTACTGGATGTACATAAGTCCATGGAGCCTGGTATGATGCACTCATGAATGCACAGGTTGCTGGTTGAGGTAATTTTGGAGCCACTCTTGATGTCAGGGTCACAGTGACTGAGAGAAGTTCCTGAAGAGTAGAATAAAGCCAGTGTCGCTCCCATCTTCAGGAAGGGCAAGAGGGAAGATCCAGGGAACTGCAGTTCATTCAGTTCTAAATTTCTTACTAGTTTCTCTTTATTGCTTGCTGCTCTAGCACCTGAGCACAAAAGAATAAGACTCACCACCTTTGGCTCATTAGTTTATAAACACAGATTTTTTACAATACTTAGTGTTACGTGGAACTGGTTATGCTGAAAACAGTGTTTCTGTTGCCATTAGAAGGAGTGTCTGATCCTGTTATTTCTGCCAGTCAGGCTGTGTGGTGCCAGGCTTGGAAGCAGAGGTGAAGAACACAGATGGCATCACCTGCTCCATGTCTGGTTGGAATGACCTGACTGCCATGACACGGGGGCTCTGTGGCAGAGGCAGAGACAGCTGCAGAGTCTTCCGGCAAGGTTCAGCTGCCTTAACCTTCCTGTTCTGCCTCATTCTGCTCTAGTTCTGACATACCTAGAGGATGATAACCTACTGCTGCCATCAGTGGCTTCATATGCTTGCATGTAGTAATTAGTGCAATGGAACAAATCATTCCAGCTTGGCAGATAACCAGTCTTGTCAATGTGAGGCCATATGATCAAATCCTAGGGATTTTTGTTTGCGCAGAAAACCAGAAAATATTTAACTACAAATAAAAAAAAACTTTACAAAAGTTATCTTAGAACTGTTATTTTCCAGTCTTTGTGTGTTTCAATTTTTAAACTTACTGAAAACTTAGTTTTTCCATTCTAGTCATGTTAAAACAAACCCACTTCTTAAGAAAGTAGCGAGGTAATCCAAAAATCTCCATTCTTAAGAAACTGTAACTGTATTTTTTCTTTTCATATTCTTGTTAAACCTTACTGTAGTAAATTAGAGTGTAAGCATACCACTGGTGTCCCTATCACTTTTTTTACAGTTCCTCTTCAAGTGGTGATTTTCATCGATGATAATGTTTAATTTTGTGATAAATTATGACACACAGAGAAGGCCTTGAAATGGTATAGCAAGGCCAACACAAAATCACAAATTGCTTGCCTCTTCCACTGGAAAACTACTAACTTTTGTCTAAAAAAGATCTGACCTTATTCAACTTCAAACTTTTTTTCCTTAGATAAGAAAATTTTACCTGGTTTAAATTATCATGTTCTTATGTCGTTATGCTATCCAACTTTTCAGAGTTTCGTATGTTGGTCATATTACTGACCAGAGTAAAACAATGGCACAAAATTACAAAAGCAGATTAGCTCCAGAGTGTTTCTACTGCTGTTCATTGAAGCAACACACTTCAAAGAGAAATAGTTTAGTGTGAATTGGTGGGTTTTGCATCTTAAGTCTGTTATTACATTTTTCTCTTTCCATCTTTCTGTCCCTCCCTCTCCTGATTTTTATTTATCTGGTATTAATGGTTAAAAGGAAGCAAAGAGTGAATACTACTCTTCAGTGAAGGACTGTCAGGTGTTCCTGGGGAACAGAGAGGTGAACAAATAGGTTAGATGGGTGGGAGCTCCTTCAGGCTTTAAGTATCCACTGGGTTTGGGAGAAGCACCATGGGCATAGGCAGTATGGGATAGTCCTGGAGAGTCTGTGTAGTACTCTGTGAAGTCATGTTGTGTTTATGTGGATTGGAGTGGTAAGAGCCAAGGTAGGTGGAGAGAGGAAGTAATCATCCCCTGAGATTTCATATATATATCAGCAAAGAGAAGCTGATAAGACAGGAGAATTTCTTTGTGCTTGAGAGCCAAGTAATTAAGTTGGTTGAGTTTGTGTAAGAAGCTTTAACTGTGTGCAGTTGTGTTTATGTGCCTGTGAGGGAGAGTGAAAGAGGTGGGATTTTGTATGAGGAATAGAGTATATAATTCCCAGCCCTGTTATATTTATTTTGGGCCACTGTTAACGTGCTGTATCATGTTAGAAGCAGGGCTTCTGTGTCTGAGCCAGGTCATTCAAACAATGTAGATGGAAAGCCAGAGAAACCACTGAAGCGTAAAAATGTACAAATATACAAATCAGGATGAGAGCATCACAGATACATACTGATAGTATTGAGAAGAAAATCTTAGGAAGTCTAGATGAGCAACATGTAACTTGTGCATGTAAACCAAGAGAGGGATCCTTTGCAGAGAAGATGGGATTTTTTTTTAAGAACAATAGATGACAATACATGAAATACAACAATAAAGCTGAAGACTAATTCTTGTTCCAGTGAATCTCTTCGGTTTTGATTTTGTCTTAACATTACAGAAAGGTCGTTTTTTTTTTTTAAATATTGATTTTTACATTTCTTTAACTTATTTTAAAATGTAATTTTGCTAACCAATGGAACTACCTCTATGGGTTTAGAGGTATAGGGGATATAATAGAGTGGGGATTGTCCGTTGTGTCAACAGGTTTTTTTCCAGAGAGGAAAAAACAAAGATACAAAAAAGTTCAGGTTCAGCATAAGGCTGCCTGCTGTGCATCCTGGGCCAGTGAGGTATTTGCTTTTTGATGTAAGTGTGGGAATACCAAACAAGGTGGTACTGCTCCCTCTTACATGATCTGAGCAGATTATATGACAGGCAACAGATAAATCAAGCAGGCTGTTGTGTGCACATTTTTCCATGAGCAGAATGTAATACTGGGTTGTGCCGTGCTACTAATGACCAAACCTAGTCGGTATGAATGAAATTGGTAGAAAAAAGGTTTAAAAAAAAAGAGACAAAAAATCATATTACAGCAGATGCTGTTATTAGTGGGTAAAAGTAAAATAGGTCTAACCCCATTTAAGTTACTTTTAAAATAAGATGGTTTGCCACATCTTCTGTATGCCTCCTCACTCCCCAAAATACACACCCAACAGGTATGGTGATTCTCTGATTTCTACATATTTTCTATAAATCTTTGGCTTCAATAAAGTGAGTCATAGTGATGTCAGAAGCAAATTGTTTTCAACCTCTGTGTCTATACAAAGTAAATAAAAAGCACCCTGCCTCTCTATCTGGCCCTGAGGGCAGGGCATGGCTTACATCCATATGGCTAAATTTTCTACTTCACTGAAACATGTCAGCCTTGCCTGTATTGCATATTGGGAAACATCCCAGGCTTGCCTTGCCCTCCCACCCATGCCCAGGTGTTGCCTGAAAGAGTGCTAGTTCCCCTGACTCCAGTCTGTGCCAAGCTGTGTGCCAGCAATTAAATTCTGTGGTCAGTTTCATGCCACAGTGCCCAGGCCCTGTTTAGTTCAGTGGCAATGTCTGCAATGGAAGCTGCTGGCATGATTAAACCGGTAACTGTTAAACTGTTGGGATACCAATTAGCTGGATCTTTACAGGACCAACTGTAGAGTGAAGAGAATTGAGGGTAATCCTTTCAGTATGAGTGTTGTCATAATAATAGTAGTGTTCTGGAATAAATACTATACCTCAAACACTGTTATGTTCAATTATTCCATGTCTCCATTCTCTATTAGAAAAGTACACATTCAATGGCAGTTTCATATCTTTATTATTCTCATTTCCTCCCTACCTATGTCCAGTTCTCTTTCACAGAATTGCAACTACTGTTTATTAGCCAGTATTTTCTATGGATAAATGGAGTAAATTTAACCAGTTTCTCTAGATAAAAACCAATGACTACTCCTTTTAAGTTTTTTAGTCTTCCCTTGCTTCCAAGACAGACATCTCTGGGCTTACATTACAAACATACATCAGAAGAACTTTTCAGCTGCTTTCATCCTTCTTCCAAAGCTATGAGACACTTGGCAGCTCTAACTAAGTAGAAGCTTTCCACTTCAGCAGTCCATTCAATGAAATAAAGCTGTAATTACCAAATGATTCAATACATTTTTCATCAGGAAAAAAGACAAGGACTATGGAACCTCATGGTTCAGAAGAAAATTGTCCAGCATGAATATTCAATACCTTTACTTTCCCTCTGAGAATGCATATATTTTAGTGTTGCAAGGCATACTTACATTCAGTCTACACCACTGCAACAATCACATGTAGAGGACAAGGTTAAATCAGAGCCTGTGTGATACCTATGTTGCTTTCAAACTTTATGCCAGAAAAAAAAGGTATGTCCAAAGAAAAACTTGGAATACATAGGCATTTTTATCCTGATTTTTCTTTTGGAAGCTAGATGGAAATTACAGTTGAATGTATTGAGAGGCAGTGAGAGGATACAACCTGACTATTACATCTTCTTCTTTTTTTCAAACTTTAAAGCTAATTACTTAGCAAGCTAATTATTTATTCTGATTCCACACTCACTGAGGTGAGGACAAATTTATTTGGATGCTGATGCCAGTGACTTGTGTATTCATGTGTCATGTATCACAGTCACAGCCATGTCAAACTGAAGGTTTATCTGCCACTGGTGGTAAGAAGGAGGCTTTGTATAGCATATAGGGCTTTTGCAAGCTACCTGGGAAATAAAACGTAGTTTTAGACTTTGAGAAGAACAAAGACAATCTCCTTTGGAAATTATTTGTGGGAATCTACTGCCACTAATGGGAAAGTTTATGGGAAAACTTGAAAAGCAGGAGACTGAAACTGGATAGACACAGACTAAGAAAATCTAGTGTTAATATTCTTTTCATGACATAGTTTTTAAAAATTCAGCATTGAGCACGAAGTTGATATTAATTCGTCTGTAAAACAGTCATCCTGGTAGGATCTTAACTTGACCTGTTTATAATCAAATCACTGTGACTGATTAAGAGGAAAATGGGATTAATTGTTGGACCTAAATAATAAACAAAAATCTTTAGGACTTTCTCTTCCCACTGGATATCTATTCTGAGCATGCTCAGTAGAAATTAGTGACATTAGTGATTGACAGTCTACTTAGAACAATGCTTTAAAACCTGCCACATTAGTTTCAGGCTTGCTATTCTTAAAATAGATTTCTGAAGTAATGTGTTCTCAGATCAAACACCTGCCTTTTATAGGACAGAAGGAGCTTTCCTGAACATTGAAAGATGCAAGAAGGACTCTTATTTGATGATACATTATTTCTTCTGATAGTGGAAAATAGTCCCTGAAAACTTTTGCAACAGGAATAGCTAATACTGGATAATTTTGTTAAAACACCTTTTTAATAATGATAGTAATAGATGTATTTCAATAAACTCTGTTTTTGTTCTAAATGTATTTCTGCTAATGTTTGCTTACTATTACCTACAAAATGGGTTTGTGCTGTTCTTTCTCTCCCTGAGAAGGTTAAAGTTTAAATGAAAGCAGTTACACTGTTTAGGTTTGATTTGAAAATCTGTTGGCCATTTGAATGACTCCTTCAAGAAATTAGGGACTTCTGGAAATTGCATTCATTGCCTGAGGTGAGAGTAGACTCATATTTTATACAGAATATAGATAACTTAGTCTGATTTTTTTTAATATACTTATGGCTTCCTAGCTTTACTGTGATCTTCAGCCAGATTACTTTCCTGTAAAAACTATAAGCTTTTTAATTGCACCACCAAAAGAAACAAAAATATTAAAAGCAAAGGAAAAGTATTCTTTGAAATGTCACATTGCCTGTCAGTTAAGGTTTTTACACGTTCTCATTTTCAAGAGGCATGCAGAATGTGCACATTCACTAAAATTATAAATCAATTATTTTCTAAGGATTGATCCTTTGTAACTTGTGCCAGTCCTGTGACATGGTTACTGTCATAGAATGATCTGATCTGGAGGGATGGAAGGAAACAAACACTTATACTATTACTAGTTTCCAAGATGATGGGGAAATTAAGAATTCTTGTAGGGAAGCACTCCCTTTTACGTACACTGGTCTTTCATCTCATAAAAGATGTCTGCTTGCATGACTCTTCATGGATATATTTTTAAAATACCTTCTTTATCATATTTGATGGCAGAAGATGAGTGGGAAGAGAGCGGCCACAAAATCTTATTTTAAATAAGAAATGCAGATGGAAATAATTGAGTGAAGAGAGAAGTGTTGTTTAACCCTCTTTCTTTAGTCTTCTTTTTTCTCTGTACATTTTTATTCTTTGCCTTTCTTGATAATTTCATCTAGCTTTTTATTGCTTATGATAGCCATTACCGTCTCTTGCTCTCCAGTAGCGATTTACAGTAGGAACATACAATATAAGATTTCCTTGGATTTAGCCGGGAATACCTGCATGAACAGCTGGAGAACTCAACAGCAAAGAATTATCATGGCCATTCTAAAATTCTCTAAAATCCAACTTGAAGTCAGATGGAGAGAATTTATCCCCATGGAAAAAGCATTTTTCCCAGGCTCTTCATAAATTTTGGCCTATTTTTTTAAAGATCCTGATAGTTGCAACTGTCATCATTTTGATTGATTTACAAAACTCCAACAATTGCAGCTGGTAGCTTTTGAACTCTTCCTTTATTACATGGGAGCTGAGCTCTCTTGAAAATCTGGCATCAAGAGTATAACAAGATTTTATAAAAAATAAATTCCAAGTTGCAGTTGGATCTCTAGTTTCTGACTTCAAGAGTTATTTGTTAGTGTTTGGGACTGACATCTGTATTGGAGAAGAGAAAGCTGGGAATGGCCTTCTATGAAGAAGAATTTCTGCTGAATAAATCAAAACCAAGCTTTTCCAGTCACAAGAACAACATTTCCCCAAAAGGCTTTTCTTTTAAACAGGACTTCACTTCACTACTCCCCCACACCAAAAGAAACGTTTGAAATGTTTCCAAAAAAAGCAGGTGTATGCTAAAGGCTTCATACCATCAGCTTTTAGCATGTAAACTGTGTTCTCTCAATGAGACTAATCACATGATACTGAGCATAATAGTGATACTGGGACCCACTTGGGCTGGCAAAGCTGAATAGAAATCAGACCAGTCACTTGGCTGGGACCTGTTCCAGTTTTATTTTGGATGAAAATCAACTTTCTCTGAACCATTCCCCTCCATTCTATATCTATCCCCTCCAATCCTCTTCCTTCTGGAAAAAAAAGGAGAGTAATAATTGAATTGTTTATTCAATTATGTTTTTATGCATCCAAAAGAGATTATTTGTCACCTACATTTTCTTCTATTTCTTTTGGACTACCTCAGTGATGGTACTTTTATTAGAAATATTCTTCATCTCCATGAAGGACTGATGATCTCTGTCATCTGTTTTTACAAATGAGACTAAGTTTGTAGGCTTCAGGACTTCTAATGTTACCTTAAAACTAAGGTATTTTTCTCCATGTGAAGTCAAGGATACTGTGCTGGTGGCTTAAGTCTAGGAGTTGTCCATACTGTCCTCAGCCCTAAAGGTCCTGTCTCATCAGCTGCTGTCAACTTTATCCTTCCACAGAGATTTCTGCATCAGCGTGTTCTGGTATGCATGTAATTGGAAGCATTCAGCAATCTAGCAGGATGAAAGCTCCAATATAGATGTAAATTATTATTATTATTCAGCAGATTAACCCAATATTAAAATATAGGAGGTTGCAATTTCAAAATACGGTATGGCAGAGGGACTCATAAAACCCATTTCCAGTCCATATAATTCATTAATAGGATGGTATATTTAGACATAACAGATGACTTTAACAATGCTGGTGCGTGTGGCAAGTATGAAATATGGCATCAAAGTGACTTATGATATATAAAACCTAGTGAGTTTGGAAAAGAGGTATCCATGGAACTACCTTCCCACACCCTGCCCCAAATCTTACAGCTTTGACATTTTCTGCTGTCTTGAAAATAATTCAAGAATAAGAGCACATCAAAGGTGGAGAGGCTGAAAACCCAAATCTGCAACAAAGTCTGCGGTAGGAAACAGGTGCAAACTTTATCTGTTTATGTGACAAAGTTGTGGGCAACAAGGAAGAGAAGAGTAAAACACACTTCTTGTGACAGCCTGAAGATGTTATTCATGGCCATAATGCTGGTAACAGAGCTTATGATGTGGAAGATACTTTTCTATCTTCATGCCTTCTGATTTCTCTCTGTCGCAATTTGTCATTAGCAGATCCTAAAAAGGGAGTAAACAAATTCAGCTGTTAACAAATATAGCCAGTGTCTTCAGGAGATTTTGACCATTTTGAATTATCAGAAGAAAAGAAGGTTTGCTTTATGAGCTGATAAAAACCTGTTAGAATAAGGTTAGTCTTCGATGAAGAGTACTACTAAGCTCTTATCCAGGCCCCAAGGACCCCTGCAGCCCTGGTAGCCCCTTCTGGCCTCTCCTCAGGCCCCCTCTGCCCTGGCAATGGGTCCAGCACTGTGGAACCTGATCCACAGGCAATGTAGTACCTTGCCCCCATGGTGGGAAATATGGGACATGCCCTTGCTCCAACACCAGATGTTATCTCAAGAGTCTTCCACAAGTCCAAGCCCTGCAGGTCACTGCAGACAACCTCCAAAGTGGGGGGTCATAGCTCTGCACCTGCAGCAACTTCTGAACCCAGAACCCTTTAGAGGTGACTGACAGGGGTGTGGGGACATTTTAGTCAGATGTCCCTAACCTTTGCTGCCTATGTCTTAGCAGCTCTTGGTTCATGGTGCTAACTGTAGGCTGGGCCATCCCTGAAATCCTGGCCTCCAGAACTCTTGTCAGCACTGTGTCAAAGCATGGACTGTATCAGGAATAGCATCTAACAAATTCTTAAATAAAGAAAGAAGATACAAATGGGAAACAGACGTCATCCAGAAGCACTGCTGTAAGGATGTTGGCTGTACATACTGACTTGTAACAATAATTTGATGATTATGTGTTTAAGTCACCAGACAGTCTACTCACAGTCTACTGAGTTGAGGATGAATGACAGATACCGTGTAGCAAGAAGGTGCAAAACCTCGAGAATAACTTTTCTCTTTTGGGGCGCACTTCCATGCCTTAGCACATTGTTGTATTGGAGTTCCCATTCTAGGATTAGGAGATGTGGATCACATTTGGAGTGGACAGCCTCAGTATTGTTCACATACTTCAACCCCGATGGACATGCAATATCAATGGACATTTTGCACTGTTCTGTTCAGGATGTTTTGTGCATATCGAGATGTGCAGATAAGCATGAATGTTGTTTAGTACATCACAGAAAGTAGTATGCTTGACTGGGATTGATTCCCCACCCTTACCTGATAGCTGGTGTAGGAGGGATAAAACTCTAACATATGGACTGCAGTAATTGCTAACTTCTCACTGTTCATGAAGGAGGGGAGAGGTGTCTTCCTTGTGTATGGTTGGGTTCATATGGGCCTAAAACCAGTCTGATTTATAATTGGGTAAAGCAATTCTGCATCCCAAACTGCAGAAACAAACAGCAGAAAGACACAAACTGGCCTGGAGCTGCCAGGAGCATGAGGCAAGGCAATAAGACTTTTTTAAGAATGAGCAAGTACTAGTAGAAATAATGTGACTGGCACAACACTCTAGTGAGTAAGTCTTGCTGAGCAATCATCCCAGTGCAGTGATAAAGCTTCCCCACTGCAGCTGATCTGTTCAGATGGTACTGCATACCTTTCCTTTTCCAGGTGTAGGCAATGCTATCCAGAGGGTGTGCTGAGATTGATGTACAAGGGAGTACCAAAAGGTATATTGTACTGGTTTTGGCTGGGATGGGAGTAATTTTCTTCATAGCAGCTTGTATGGAGCTATGTTTTGGATTTGTGACCACAACAGTGCTGTTAATGCACTGGTGTTTTAGCTATAGATCAGCAGTGCTTGCACAGCATCATGGCATTTTGTGCTTTTCATGCTGCCTCACCGGCAAGTAAGATGGGAGTGCACAAGTAGTTGGGAGGGGACACAGTCAGGATGGCTGATCAGAGGGACATCCCACACCATATGGTGTCATGCTCAGCAGTGAAAGTTGGGCGGGAAGTTTGCCAGGGCTGCTGTTGCTTTGGGAACTGGCTGGTCATCAGTCAGCTGGTAAGCTGGTAAGGTGGTAAGCAGCTGAGTTTCTTTCCATCGCCTGTTTTTCTTGGGTTTGTTTTTATTCGCTTCATTTTAATTTATTTATTACACTGTCTTTATCTCAACCTACAAGTTCTCTAACTTTTGTCCTTCCAGTTCTCTTTGCCATCACTGTGGGAGAAGTGAGCAAGTAGCTGTGTAGAGTTTAGCTGCCTACCAGGGTTAACCCATAACAGATGCCCAGTCTAGTCTGCACAGCATTATATATTTAAACATCAAGAGATAAATACAGAAGTTTCTAAAGCATGTTTCTATATGTACTCTGCTTAAGAAGAAAACCTACTCTCTAAGCAGATAGCTAATGTTTACATATGTAACTGCAAACACTGTGCACTTAAAATACTGGGAGCTAAGGGTTACTATAGCCATGTATATTAATCCATAATTAATCCACGCTGCCAGACTGCTAATTTTTCGTGGTTAAGAAAAGACTTTTCTGAGCAGAATAACTTTATCATTGTGGGTATTTGAACTTTGTCTTCCTTTATATATTTTCCTTTTTTCTGTCATGGAAAGAGGAGATAATAGTTCCCATCTGGTAAGAAAAATTTTTGTGCAATAATTTTATGCTTTTTGATGGAGTAAAATAAGAATAGATAGTAAATAGAAATACAGGTATAATCACTTATAACTTTGTTATGTGTTCTCATTTGAATCCTTTAGGACCATCATTACTTGTATTCTTCAGAACAAGTTGAAAGATTTCAGCATTTTAATTTCAGTTTATTACAAAAAAAACCCCAAACCTTTGCTTTCAATATTTACCTGCATACTCCAAAAACTCTGTTAGCAACTCTGAAGTGCTCCTATAATAGAAGGGAACAAGAAATTTCCCAGATTTCTGCAATTAGAGACTTCTCTGAGTAAGAGCTGAAAGGAGTCTAGTAAAGTCATCCAGCATGTTCCTGAAGCTTCCAGGCTGGGAAAAGAAGGCTGAAGTTACACTGCAATTGATAGGGGCTGCAGCAGCCTGATACAGTTTTCAATAGCTTTGAGGCTGTTTTAAATGATGTCTGAGACCAAGCTCTGCTTTCATGTCAGAGAGACATGAGTAACTTCCTGCTTTCTCTGCTGAATATTGAGGAATTTTTTAAAGGAAAGAGGAAAAAAGTACACCTTTATTAAAAAAAAAAAGTATAATTACTGCTTTACAAGAAATGGAGGGTATGTATTCAGCTCTGTTTGATGTACAGTATTAACACATTGATGCCGTAACTGAGATTGGTGGCCTATTGTGCCATATGGACACACAGCTGAAAAATGCTACCTGCACAAATCTATTGCTATCTGAAGAGACAAAATGGGAGGAAAATCAGGATAGAGGAAGTATCATTATTTCCTTGCTAATAACAGGTGAAGTGAGGAGTCCTGTGTTACTCTGAAAGTTTCCATACAGTCTGAGGTTGGCACTTGGAGGTTCCAGGTCTGCCTGCTGCCCAAACTACCACCAAGCTCTGACTCTGCTGGGGGACAATGCATGAGGGCTCCATCTTCCCCTGCTGTCACTCCTCCTTGGTACCCCATGTGTGCCCTGTCATTTAACAGGCACAGCAATTTTGAACTGATACAAAGCATGGTCCAGAAAAGAATGTCTTCTGTGTCTTACTTTATATTATATCTATTTCTTTATTGCCATTACTTTAGCTTGGTGACTGCTGTTGAGCAGTAAAAGGAATTTATGCATTTTTTGTTGAATATGTTTAACTTTTCCTGGAGTGTGAGGTCGTTAAATGAAGACTGAGCTGTTAAGAGAGTCACTATGTATTTTCATGTCTAAAATCCAACCATAGGTAGAAGAAACTAAATTTTCTCTTCCAAAAGGGCTTACAAAGGTAATTCTCGACTATTAACCAGGTGTGACTGAAGCAGTGCTGACTGAATTTTGCAGAGCTTCCAACAGTATCCAGTAAGCGGATTCCATCGTATTCAGCTCAGTTCAAGTAGGCATAATTTACATTTCAGTAGTGTTAGCTGTTTCAAAGCCGATTAATGTTCATTAGAAAAATGTGCCATGCTGTGGAGATCGTGACCGTCTACTGTGAGAGACACGTCCCTGTAAGGTAGAAGGAGACAAGTTGAATCTAGTCCAAGAGCCTTGTCAGAAGCTGGAATGACATGGAGGAGGAGCCTAATGGTCCTGGGCAGGGAGAATGTGAATGTCATTTAAGTATCTGTATAATTTTCTATGAATTTCACTGTTGTTGCTCCAAGATAGATGAACTCTTAGCCTTTTCTGTGTCCCTGAGTGCACCAAATGTGTTGAGGCAATCCTATTCTCTCTGCCCTCATTTTATATTAACCTATTTTGCATTAAACTAATATATTAATCACAATTACTGAAGAAACTGCACATTAATCACAAGCTAGGCAAGGGCTGCAGAGAATGGCTGCCTGTTTGGCACTGCTTGTTCTCAGCATGCCAGTCCTCCGTTCCAGTTAAGCCTAACAGCCCAATGTCATCCATGCATCTACGTGGTAATCAGGACACACTTTGAAACCCACCAGAGCCATCTTGTGGCACTTTGAGTAAAAATTGGGCTTACAGATGGAGCTGAGGTGTTCTACTGCTCTCCAAAACATAGAATCACAGAATCACAGAATATGCTGAGTTGCAAGGGACTCACAGGGATCATCAAGTCCCTGCACAGCACTGACCCCAAGAGTTGCACCATGTGCCTGAGATCGTTGTCCAAATGCTTCTTGAGCTCTGTCAGGCTTGGTGCTGTGACCACTTTCCTGGGGAGCCTGTCCCAGTGCCCAACCACCCTCTGGGTGAAGAACCTTTTCCTAATATCCAACCTAAACCTCCCTGACACAACTTCAGGCCATTCCCTTGTGTCCTGTCACTGGTCACCAGAGAGGAGATTGGTGTCTGCCCCTTCTCTTCCTCTCACAAGGAAGTTGTAACTGCAAGGTCTCCCCTCAGTCTCCTCCAGGTTGAACTGTCCAAGTGACCTCAGCCGCTCCTCATACAGCTTCCCCTCAAGGCCCTTCACCGTATTCATTGCCCTCCTTTGGACACTCTCTAATAGTTTATATCTTTCTTACATTGCGGTGCCCAAAACTGCACACAATATTCAAGGTGAGGCTGCCCCAGTGCAGAGCAGAGTGGGACAATCCCCTCCCTCTCCCAGCTGGCAATGCTGTGCCTGATGACCCCCAGGACATGCCTGGCCCTCCTGGCTGCCAGGGCACTGCTGACTCATATTCAGTTTCTGTCAACAGGACCGCGAGGTTCCTCACCGTTGTACTGCTTTCTAGAATCTCATTCTCCAGTCTGTCCATATATCCAGGGTTGCATTCTGCCAGTGCAGAATCTGGCACTTTGCCTTGTTGAACTTCATATGGTTGGTGATTGCCCAGTCTTCTAAGTCGCTGAGGTCTCTCTTCAGGGCCTCCCTGCCCTTGAGGGAGTCAACAGCTCCTCCCAATTTTGTATTGTCTGTGAATTTGCTCAGTACCCCTTCCAGTCTCACATTCAAGTTGTTCATGAAGATGTTGAAAAGCACAGGGCCAAGGATGGAGCCGTGTGGAACCCCAGTAGTGACAGGTTGCTGGTCTGATGTCATCTCAGTCACTATAGCCCTTTGTGCCTGACCCATGAGCCAGTTGCTCACCCATCACATGATGAATGCTGGACATTTTATTCAGAAAGATATTATGAGAATATTGAAAGCTTTACTGTAATCCCAGAAGATTACATCAGTTGGCTTCCCTTGGTCAACTGTGTGGGTTATCTTGTCATAAAAGGAAATCAGGCTTGATAAGCAGGACTCTCCTCTCATGAAGGCAGACTGGCTGTGACCAGTGACTGCATTGTCTTTCAGGTGTTTTTCAATACCTCCCAGAATAATCATCCCCATAATTTTACCAGGCACTGAAGTGAGACTGACAGGTCTGTAGTTTCCAGGGTCCTCATTCTTTCCCTTCTTAAAAATCGGGACATTTGCCAGCTTTAAGTCATCTGGGACCTCTCTGAATTCCCAAGACTACTCAAAAAATCATCAAGAGAGGTTTTACAATGACATCAGCTAGCTCTTTGAGAATTCTTGGATGAATATTAGCGGGTCCCATAGATTAGGGATCCAGCTAGAACAACAGATCCCACACAACTTCAGGGTTGACTGCGAGTTACCATTTTCACAGTCATGGTCCTACAGCTCAGGGCACTGAGACCCCCCCACCTTCATCGGTCATCCGTGTTGAAGACAGAGACAAAGAATGTGTTTAACACCTCTGCCTTGTCCATGTCTCTCTTTGTGAGGTGACCATCCACGTCCTGTTCTGAACTAGTGTTATTTTTACACTGCTTATTGACATCAATATATTTGAAAAAGAATCTTTCATTGTCCCCCACAGTTCTGTCACCTTGAACTGCAGCTGATCTTTGGCTACATGAATTTTCTCCCTCCAGTGACAAGCAGCAGCTCCATATTCTTCCCAGATGTCACCTGATCTTGCTTCCACTGGGCATATACCTTCCTTTTCTGCCTTACTTCCAGGAGAAGAATCCTTTTCAGCCAAGCCATCCTTCTGCCTCATCTGCTTGACTTATGACATTTGGGAATTGCCTGCTCCTGTGCCCTTCGGAGGTGATGTTCAAAAAGTAACCAGCCCTGATGGATCTCAGCATCTGCAAAAGCATTTTCCCAGGGAACTTTAGTCACTAGTTCCCTGAGCAGCCAGCTCTCCTCTTGTCCAGAATTGAAGATTTGCTGACACTTTACCTCCTGTCAACAGAGATTTTAAACTCAATCATTTCATTGGTCGCCAAGAGGCCTCCAATCTCCACTTTGCTCATGAGATCCTCTCCGGTGACAAGCAGCAGATCAAGGAGGGCATTTCTTTCCAATTTGGCTTCCTTAGGGCCTGTTCCATAAAGGTGTCATCCAGGTGTTTCAGGAATCTTCTGACCCGTGTTATACCAGCTGTGTGATGCTCCCTGTTAATTTCTGGCAAGTTGAAGTCCCCCAGAAGGACAAGGGCAGTTGGCTTGGAAGCATCCCTTAGCTCTTCAAAGGATAATTCATTGATGTCATTGTCCTGGCTGGGAAGCTATAGTGGACTCCCATGATGGCATCCACATTATTTGTTTGCCCCTTGATTCTTACCCAGAGGCTCTCAACTGTGCCATTCCCGACTTTGAGCTCTATACATTCTAACCCTTCTGTCACATACAGTGCCACCCCTGTGCCTCTTCTGCCCTGCCTATGTGTCCTGAAGAGCCTGGAACCGTCCAACAGGGCACTCCAGTCACAGGACTCATCCCACCAGCTTTCACGTCTGCCAATGATGTCAAGTATCTGGGACTAGGCCAAAGCCTTGAGCTCCTCTTGTTTGTGTCTCATCTTGCATGCATAAGCATAGAAGCATTTCAGGTGGTTACATTGTAGCATTTTATGATTTTTTTTTTAAAATGCTACCTTTTGAAAATTTAATTTTAAAACCTTGCTCGTCAGTTTTTACATTTTTTGTGTGTGTTTTTTTTTTTTTTTTTTTTTTTTTTTTTTTTTTTTTTTATACCACCCCCTGT
>WEIT01005732.1:38666-56393 GCA_013389985.1 Dryoscopus gambensis
GGGTTTTTTTTTTTTTTTTTTTTTTTTTTTTGCCTCATGAAGCTTATATGAAATGGTGGCTAAGGCCCTATGAGACCACATACACACTCGCTCAAGTTCTGTGTTTGATTTCCTGTATGAAATCAGGAAATTGTGTTGTCTTTAACAATGATTAAGGTAAGTTGAAGCTGAATTACTTTCTCAAATCAATAGGGTATTCTGTTACTGACTGGCAGCTGCCTGGAGGCTGCGCAGTATCTTTAACTGCCAGAGATGTCCTGAAAGGACAGAGCTGCAGTGTGGCAGACCCTGCAGGCTCCCTGCGAGGAGCAGGCTGCAAGCTGATAACAAAGTAGCGAAGGCAAAGGAAGAGGGAGGGACTCTCTCTGTGGATTCCAATCTTTCATTCCTGGTTGGAGGGTCAGAGGCAGAAGAGCCAAAATTACAGTTGACAGCCCCCTTTATATGGGGGTGGAGAAAGGCGGAGTAAAGAGTAACAGCCTATGGGTTAAGGGCAAGGAGGCGGTCACAAGGGGAATATAACCAATGGGACAAACTCGGGGGAGGGTTCAATCTGAAACAGCCTATGGGGTGTCGAGTACCGAAGAACTTTCCAGAAAATATGAATAGTCAATGAGGGATATACATAAACATAAGGGATTATACAATTTGGGGTGTGGAAAACTGGCACCAATAACGAAACGACATGCAGACTAAATACCTGAGGGATCTTGGGAGTTTATCACAAAGTCACCCTAACCAGATATTATGCTTCTATGCCTTGGGCTTTGGACCACCAGCCTGCGGTCTGAGTGGCTCTAGCCACATGCACAGCAACAGTATTTTACAAGAAGATATCATCATTGCTGACATAACTTTGGAAGGACTTCCTTATGTTGCCTATGGAAATCTTTCTGACCAAACCTGGATTCATTCTCTAGTGCTGTCACTCAGTATGCAATACTCAAAACCTATGTGTCCAGGATAAAAGCTGGAAAACCTTTTTATTGCTATTTGTGAAAATAAGTGGTTTTATGTTGATGCAAAGTGACTAAAAAGCTTCTAAGTTTGGGTCTGAACAGCATTTTGCCAAGTTGTAGGCACAAAGTAGTAGAAGCAAAAGGAGAATGGTACATTTGTGCGTTGGCTCTGTACTAACAGTAACTTTGGCCCTGGTAAGCAATCGTTTGAACCAAAGGACTCTTTTCACTCGCAAAAATACCCAAGTTCAAGTTTGAAGGCATAGGAATAGAACCAATTCCTCGCTATACTTAGAACTTCTTACTTAACCTCTGCTGTTATATTAATAGGTCACATCTTATCAACAAATGTCTTCCTTCGTAGTTTTCACTTGTACACTACTGGTAAGATGGTCCAGCTGTACACCGAAGTATTTATCTCCAAGAAAATTGTATTGTGGCTGCAACGTGTTCAGATTTGCTTGAATACGAGGTAAAACCATGCATTTATGACATAAGAGAAAGATATAATGTCACATCAAATAAGTATGATCTCTTGCATTGTAAATGGTTCATTTTCTATATTCTCTGGGTTAATAGAATGTACTCAGATTGAAGATTTGTTTAGAATCATGGAATCATCAAATATATGCAGTGGCATTTAGGGCAATGAGCTTAGAATGTTCTGTATTATAGATATCTTCATTTGGTCAGTGAATTCTAGCAGTCTCCAAAAACTGAGAGGTGAGATATTTGGTCTAGTAGGCTGTTGAATGCTTGGCTTCATTTGCCAGCAGTAGTTTATAAAACATTCTCTTCAACATTTTTAAAGCCACTACTACTTTTTTTTACTTAGAGGAACCTATTATATGGAATATCAGTGGTTATAATGGGCAGTGCATTTGTGAATACCATACTGAGAATTGAAAGCAGTGGCAATATATTTTAGAGGTTATGTGATTAAAGGTTAGGTGAGAAAACATGTTTTTATATGGTCTTTGCTTTATCTGTTCTGTGGATAAAGACTAGTGGATTGATTACTTGCTACCTTTTGTATGTAATTTACACCCATTAAAAGCCTAAAAATCACAGCCATATTTCTTTCAGTGTTCTAATTGCACAGATGCAGGTGTCCAGACCACTGTCTCTCATGCACATACATAAATGCTTAAGGAATACCTTTTAATTACAACATGACTAAGAAAAACTGTGTTCTAGTGGCATCTCGAGTTTGATTAGAAAGCAAAGCTTCTGCTTATAATTGTTTCTATTAAGATCTGTACATTGTTCACGTTTAGGGCACCAAGTCCTACATGGGGATTAAAGCATGCCTTTTAAATACTTTGTAACCTGCTTGTTCTGTTCCTTAAATTGACTTCCAACACTCTTCATTTATGAGGAAATGGGGTTTAGTTTTTTTGGATAGTTTTGGTCCTCGTGAACATTTAAAACTTGGATAAGATTTCCAGATTATATTTTATGCCATGTAAACAAAATTGTAAAGAGTTGTACATTACATGTAGCTCTGGTGGTAGCAAAATAAAGCTAGTATCAGTAAATGAGGGAATGGGAAATCAGTTGCCTTCTCTTTCTAGCGTGCAATCAGAGTAAGCGCCTCTATGATGGGCAATTACCTTAACTGCCTGCCTAAAGCAGCAGCGAGTTGCATGATCAGTCCAATGCACAAGATTATACCCTCCCCACTACTTCATGAAGAAATTCAGTCTGCACTGATCACTATCATATAATTCCAGTGTACTGCTTTTAAATTTGTTGAGAAGCAAAAAAAAAAAGTAATAAGATAACCCAGTTAGAAAGCAACAGGAAAAATAATATTTCAGTTATCACAGAACTGCCCAGGCTAGAAGGGACCTTTAAAAGATCATCTGGTCCAGCCTTTTGTGGGAAGGGGAGCCTCACTGGCACTGTGTCATGCCCTGCTGAATTGCATCTTGAAAACAAGTATCAAGAACTCAAATGTCAAATTCGTATTGCCCGTAGCACAGAGTGATATTGTGATGGCTCAGAATCAGACTGTGAAAGCTTTCTCTTTCTGCTAAAAAAATGCCAGATATGTTAATTTATTTCCATTAACTTTATTTAACAGATTTGACTTTTTTCTAATTGAAATAGGTAAAAAAAATATAAAACATCATACTTAAAACAGTTTATAATACAGGATATCTCCTTGTAGTTGTAGTATTTCTAGCAAAATGAAATAATGAGCATTCCTAATCCTTTGTTTCAGTGTGTGCTGTTTAGTAATCTGTGAGGGAAGAAAGCCAAATAAACAGCTGGCATGTTTTAGTGGTTACTACCAGCTTCTCTCTTGGCTGTCTCTGTTGAATATGAGGGATTGCCTGGTGAATTTAAAGGCAGGGCTGAGTGCCACACATTCTCATCTTACACTTTGACTCTGCTGTTACACTGAGCATTTCTGGCACGAAGGAACTCTACAAGCAGTGTGGCTGCACCTTGATAGGAGAGACTGTACCTTCTCCAGGGCCAAATACACACTGTGACACCAACTCCTTATAAAGACTCACAATTCTTCACAGTTCTGCTTCTAGTGTAGGGCCTCTGCCTCTGGCCATAGTCACTGAAGTAAGTATGTGCTAACATAAGAAAAGTAACATCCCTTTGTATCTCAAAAGTGCAAAAGGTATTGTGCACTTTTTGTGTGATGATGACATGAATGTAAAATGGATATCGGTCATGAACAGCAGGTGGTGGGGATTCAATATGAGATATTGCAGTGAAGAAGTTTGTTTCACTACTGAGAATGACTTTTCCAACAAGGAAAAATTCAGACTTAGTAAATACTCATGAATTAGTTTGCATTGTAATTACAGTCAACAGAGCATTTGCACAGGGTAGCAATATGCAGACTCTTACTGATTATTTTAATTCTATCTTCCATAATTTCTATTTTAATGTTATCAGTTTCAGTCTGTAGAAATTGAGAAGATCAGTATTACTGTATTGCCTCTGTGTGGTTTTAAAAAACCTCACCAATTTTTAATTAATCAACACCAATCAATTGCACATGATTAATTTTCATAATCCTATGCCTGAGAGTATTTTATCTCCCTTTATTCCTATTCTTCTGTCACTATCTGAACTTGTTGTGTTTTCATTTCACTTCACAAGTAGCTAGTATTGAGTTACACACTGATGTGAAATCAACTCTACCATTTGAGAAGGGAAGTGCTACTCTGAATTTGTAATCATTTGTATTTATTAGTGAATACAAATTTACAGAAATTTCTTAATTGAATTCAGTAAAAAGTCGTTCAGTGGGTGCTTACAGGTTTGTATCATGGTTAGCATGGGAGGGTTCCATGTCTCACTCTGGCATCTAGTTGGTGCTGTAAAATCTTCACATTAAGTTACGAGGTTTAACAAAGCCTGAGTATTACCTTTGAAGTGCTCATCTCTGTTTGGCTGAGGGTCTGTTTTCATTTTTTATGGCAAATTTTTTCGCATAGCATTTAATATTTCTAGAGATTTTTTTATTTTAAAATCTTACTTGTAATGCAGTGCAAAATGCTGTGCTCCCTGATCTGAATTTTATTCTTCCTGATCTTTATGTCATTAATGATCTCTTACAACTGCATGGTTTTTTGTAATTTGTTCAGAGATCAACATAATGACTTAGGTCTTATGTCCAGCTAAATTTTAAACGTAAAATTTATGTTAAAAAATGTAAAATTTATGTAAATTTTCAGCTCAGGCCTCCTGTTTTCACTAATTTAAGTCACACAGCTAAATATGGGCATTTCTGTATTTCTTTGTCAGATTCTGAGTCTGGTGCAAATGTCCATACTCTTACATATATATTGTCTTCAGTTTATGCTGGGTGAATCCTATACTTGTTAGTACATCAACTGAATTGTAGTTACACTTCAGAATATTACCAAGCAATGCATGCATATAGGTGCATATAATATCTTTCTAAGTGAAGATTTTAAAGACTCAGGTAATCATTTTTTAACTTGATAGTTTAGTTATCTAAACCCTCTCTTAATTCTAAGTGTTAGATTCTTATCGCATGTCTATATACACAAGCTTAATCTACAAAGTTATAGCTTCATTTAGATAAGCAGTGTGAAAATACTGGCTTCTGCAGGCAGAGCTCAGAGTCTGGCTTATTTCAGAGCTGCCTGCTCTTTGTACCCTAATCCACACCCGTTCTAAAGTCTTTTGCCTGTAAATCTCCTTTAACCCATCCCTCAACCCCTGATGAACTCTGGTAAGTATGGTAAGTCATCTGCCTTTTCTATTGATGGTAATAAATTTATTTCATAACTTAATTAAAAAGTACATATACGGTATCTTTCTGAATGCTGGGATACAGGCCATCCAATACTATAATTGTATATTCTTTTTCAATGACTGATTCCTCTTTACTTATTCTGGTGTCACTCTTCATTTCATTAATTTTTCATTTTCTGCCTCCAGGAAACTTCTCTCTGATTCTGGCATGTTTCCCTCTTTCTCCCTAGTGAGCATACTTGAGACAAAGAAATCTTTTAGCTTTGCAGCACTCTGTGCCTCATCTGTCAGCAACTCGCCTCCATCCATCACACCAAGAGACTACAGTCTCCCTCAAAATCTCCTGATCCTTATCTATTTGTAAAACCTCTTGTTTGTCCTTATATCATTGACTAGAATAGTTTTTTAAAATTCCTTTTTACTGTGGTGCTTTTTGTTTTTACTGTTTCAACAGATGTCTCAATTATAGCAATAGTAGTATTTGACTACTGTTTGTAAGTGCAATCTTGTGAAGAAAAAGAAAACATATAGCTAACAGCCGCAGAATGCTTCAGGACTATATCCTCTTGTGGATTTTACACGAAACATTCACTGACTTTCCTGAAGCTGCAGAAGCCTTGCCTTTTATTAAACAAAGAAACCGAAGTGTACGTAATGCACTGTTCACTGTAATGGCAGGGACAAAAGCTCAATGCCTCTGAATTGCCCCAGCTACACTAAAGGTCATGGTTTAAATAGTTTCCACTGGTTTGCATCAGGTGAGCTTATTGTTCACCACAATGTGTTATGCAACCAGTGAATCCAAAAATGTTGTGTTAGGTGATCAGAGAGTTTAATGAGGCTCATATTCCCAACTGTGAATGTTAGCTACTAAAGATAACAAAAGAAGAGATGGTATGAATGTATCCTGGCTGTGAACTGTGGCCAGTTATGTTAAACTGTCTGCTTCCACAAGAGTGTTCAATACTCTCTTGAACGTGAATAATTTTAGATTTCAGATGAAGAGATAATTACACCAATGGATTTCAGGCTTGTTTGAAAACTTCTTTAATATCAGCAAGCTCAGTTTTGCCAGTACAGTCTGAAGTACCATACCAAGAAATGCTTGGATGTGAGGGACAGGGCAGGTGCTCGCATACTTTGCATGATGGATGAATAATTTAGGATTAGTATGTAAATTTTCAGTATGAAACTGAAAAGCCTTTATTTTCAGTAGGTTCTCATGAGTCACATGAATGTATTTCAGTGAGCCCTTCTTAGATAAAAGTTACCACTCTCTTCTCTGTGAACAGTCCCTGAACTGAGCATCCCTAGAGGAGATAATGTTTAAGTAATATTAAATTAGTTACATCTGACTGTTTAGCAAATAGTTTAATTTTTGTTGATTTTACTGTCAGCAAAATTTCAGTGGCATGTTATTCTTGTCTGTGGACAAAGAGGTCAGTGCCTGCTATCAGCTAGGGTAGACAAATACAGCTAGAAAGGCAGTCCTTAAAGTAAAGAACTGTGTAGGTACTGTATAGCAGGTAAAAAGCACATGGATGGTGAAGTGCAAGCAAACTGGCAGACATTCGAGGTCTGCATTGCAAGCAGTGATCACATAGCACACCTGCTACCTAGTCTTGGTCAAGGATTTGCTCAGGCACCAGCACAAATGAAAGACTCAAGAAGCAATCAGAGGTGTTCAGTTAGAGAGCTTTGCATATGTCAACAGGAAGCAGTATACAAAAGACAACACAGAGGAAATGTCAGAAGGTGTTAGAAAACTGAGTAGTCCGATGATAGTGATGAGCATTTTTACTTCAGAACTTTTCTTTCCAGGCAAGAATAATCTATATGGCACTGGCTGCAAGTTTCATGTTGTCTTCTGAATCTACATGTTATCTTCTAAATTTTACATGTCTGAATACTCATTATCACCGTTACATAATACTGTTTTGATTAACTGATACATCATCAGCTTAGACTTGAATTTTTTGTGGTTCTAATCTGAGATTTTTGCTCAAATCTCTAAATTACCAACCAAATTATGTTTTCAGATAACGCAGTCTTTTATTTAAGAATATTTTGAGTTATATTGGAATATATTTCTAATATATATTTTTATTTCTAATATATATTATATATTCTAATAGATAAAAATAGTAAGTATGGTTAACCTCTACCCTCAAACCATCCTAAAAATTTCTAAGCCTAAAATCATATTCAGAACATATCTACTGTCTCCAAAATAGTAATTTGCCTGAAGACTTTCTGTCTTAACATGTAGAATTACAGAATCACAGGTTATGGCTGGAAGGGACTTCTGGAAGTATAGTCCCATCTACCTTCTCAAAGCAGGATAAATTAGAACAGATTTCGCAGGATTATGGCTAAGGTATCTCAAGGTTGTGTTCAGCTGGACTTTGAATGTCTCCACAGATGGAGACTGTACAGCCCTATGGCCAACCTCTTCCAGTGTTTGATCACAGTAAACAAAGCCTCAACAATTCTAATGTTTAAGTGGAATTTTCTGTATTCTGCCTGTTGTTTGTTCCTATTGCCTCTTTTTCTGTTACTGGATATCACTGAAAAGAGTGTGGCTCCCTCTTCATTTCATGTCCCAGTCAGGCACTACATTTCATATGCATAATCATTTATACACTGGTAAGATCCCCCTAAACCCTCTGCTTTCCAGGCTAAACAATCCCAGCTCTCATCACCTCCTTGTACAAATGATGCTTCAGTCCCTTCATCATCTTTGTGGACTTTGCAGGACTTACTTTAGTATGTCCACGTCTCTCTTGTACTCAGGAGCCCAGAATTGGATACAGCACTCCAGGTCTGGCCTCGCCAGTTCTGTGTAGAGGAGAAGGATCACCTACAATAACTTCCTGGCAATGTCGTTGGCCTTTTTTGCCACAAGTGTGCATTGCTGACTTATAGTCAACTTGTCCACTAGGAGCCTTGGATTCTTCTCTGCAAAGCTGCTTTCCAGACAGTCAGCTGCCTGGCTTTTCTAATGTCTGTGTGCAGGAATTTGCATTTCCCAGGTGATCAGGTCCTGCTTGGTCTCTAGCTAGCCTCATTTCTATGAAGTCTCTTACTTTGCCTTCCTGAGATTCCTGTTTCACATACAAAATCTCAGGTTTGGGATTTTACATTGTGTACATTTTTGACGACTTCATCATGTGTGAATCAGATTCAGTGATGAGCTAAACAAAATTTTAGGGGTATTCAGATATAGATTTGGTTTCTTACCTCAAATTGTTTTGGTTTTGGATTGTATAATTAAACAATGGTAAAATGTTTTCTGATTTATAGTCCCAGCCAAAGATTTTGCAATCCTTGTGGATATCTGTCTTTGTGGAAGACTAAGGACATAGCAGAGTCGTACCATACCCCTTCCAGACAGAGCATTTTTCAAGAATTCCTCACTGTCTGATTATTTGTGTTTTTCTCTTACACTTTCTGACTTTATTATTAATTTTCCACAAAATATTGGGCACCAAATCCTCTGTACCCTTCTTTACCTTTCAATGGACTTAATTTAGAAGCCCCTCAAGGTTCCCAGCACAAGACCACTTTGCATGACGTGTGCTACTGTGTTGGCATATGACACTTGATATTTTCATGCATGGTATCCTTCTTCAGAAATCCCATGGTTTAGGCAGAAACTTCATGTCTGTCCTTTACAGTGATGTAGTATTGCAGTGTCAGGTCTGCAGCAGCTGGTAACCTGGAGCATGTGGTGCCTGGAGGACATAGGGTCCTTCTGCGGTTGGAGAACTGTCAGTACCACAACTTTGTCAAACTCATGCAAAAAACCTCCCTGTATGAAATAACTTGTTTGCATGGCCCAGTAGGGCTGGCAGTTGGGAAGCAACTAATTTGGGATTAGGAAATTAAATAGAAACACATGAGGTCAGGAAGAGCAACTTTTGGTTGGGACAGGGAAGCATTCAGTATTCCAGGATGTCTCCAAGAGGCTGACATTCAGCATGTAGGTGGCAAAGTGCCATGCTGGAGGAGGCTTTCACTGGATAACCATACACTTTGCTGGAAGATTGAAAGGCAGAAAGTTGTCTTGCTATGTGCAGTAACAGAGAACTAGTACAGGTACCGTATCTCCAGCTTGGCCAGGGACACCATCCAGGAGCAGTCAGGTGCCTCCCTTCAGTGTCAGATAAACTACAGTCCTAGGCCTGCAGTAAGACACTGCTGGTGGTCCTGGGTTTCCATCACCTACTTCCAGTGCGATCTGCCTGGACACCAGACCATGAGCTCCTCCCAACCTGAGACCACCGTCACTTACTGGACACCCACTAGATTTTCAGCTGGTTTTCTTCTCCAGCTGCCCTGGATGACACAAACTTCTTTGTATTTGTTCCAAGAGCATACTCCAGCACTACTGGGAAAGACTTTAAAATGTCAGACACTGAGAAGCAGCACAACTTGGACTATGAAAAAAAGGAGAACATTAGTGATTCTTTCTGGGTATTTTCAGTTTCAGGAGCTGGGGGCAAGGCTTTACCAGGAAGAGAAATAAAAAGCGTACAGTTTTTAGGTGTTGATTTCACAAGACAAAACTGGGACAAAGATGGGATATACTCCACAAACAAGCCTTTCCCCAATCTCACATTTTTGCATTTGCCCAAGAGCCCTCGAATAAGAAATTATTCTATAATTATATGTTTTAAGATATTACTACTTCTTGTCACTATCCCTGTTTGTATCTGGCAGTGAGTAATGTTTGTTTTCTTAAAAACATTTTAAAACAAAACCAGCAGAGCTATTTTCTGGATGTAATGACATTTTAGTTTTAAGTTTATCCTTTCCTTCTCTCCGCCCAGAAGACAAATGCCATCACTGTATACCCTCATTCTGGGTCAAGCTCTTAGCTTGTGATATGTAAAAAAAGCATCCTTAGATGACACTGAAAGAGTGATTGGACCACGAGTGTGTTTGCAAGATAGAGCAGAGGCATTTGGTATCAGAGCCAGGGAGCATGTGGAGGGAGGAGAAATGCTGGAGTGTGGCTGGGTGACATCCTCCAGTGAGGCACTCAGAGTTGGCGGGTGCTTGGGGCAACTGTCTCTTGCTCCGTGCTAGGTGGTGAGCACAGCAGTGGTGCCTACTCACTGCTTTCACAGGTTCAGAGCCATACTTTTAGCATGACTACTGGAGAAAGGCCAAATAGGAACAGATGGGTAAGGAGAGATGTGTGTGAATATATATGGTGGAGATGGCATAAGCCTTCATGCAGAGGAGCCCAGGGTACAGTTAAATCGTGTTTTATAAAAATTACTTTTTTAGCAGTTGCATGGGATGAGAATCTGTCCATTTCCACTGTAAGGTGTGTCCTAACCCTTGCAGACAGATAGGAGAGACAGTGCAGGACAGAAGAACAGGTTTAAGTGTTTTTTGTTGTATCGTATTAATGTATGAAGGAAATTCAGCATGGGTTATATGCTCTTGTCCTGCCTTTTGTGGTACAGCCTGGAAAAGTTTATTAAGCTTGGAGGACAGTTAGTGGAGAAAAGTAGGATATAATTGTTGGGAGAAGAGGAGATTTAGAAGGAATGGTGAGAGAAGTTTTCCTTTCAGCTTTTAAGTAGGTAAGTTAAGAGTTGTGATACCAAGTGTGGATGTAGAGGAATGACGTCCCCTATGTACTTAACAGTTTGGATTTCCATCACTTTTGTTTCTGAGACTACGTCCATTGAAGTTGTACTCAAACTTGTCAGTAAATAGGTGAGGGCCTTTCAAAGACTACAGTGAGGCAGAGGGTAAATGCACACACAGAGTGTAAATTGGATGGGTTCTAGTGTTCACAGAATCATGGAATCAATTAGTTTGATACAGACTTCTGAGACTGAGTCCAGCTTGTCTCTGAACACCGCCAGGCCAAGTAGACCATGCCACTTTCAGTCTTACCTTAAACACTTCCAGAGACAGTGACTCCACCACCTCTCTGGGCAGCCCATTCCAGTATCTAATTACCCTTTCTGTGAAGAGTTCCATCCTAATCTCCAACCTAAACTTGCCCTGCAGTGCAGCTAAAGGTCGTGTCCTCTTGTCCTGTCACTGGTTGCCTGGGAGAAGAGACCAACCCCCACCTGGCTACAACCTCCTTTGAGGTTGTTGTACCAAGTGCTTAAGGTCATCCCTGAGCCTTCTTTTCTCCAGGCTAAACAATCCTAGCACCCTCAGCTTTTGTTCCAGACCCTTCACCGTCTTCATCACCCTTCTCTGGATTTGGTCAAAACTGCACACAGGTCTCGAGGTGTGGCCTCAGCAGTGCTGAGTACAGGGGGTCAATCACTGTCCTGGTCCTGCTGGCCACACTATTGCTGATATAGGCCAGGATGCCACTTGCCTTCTTGGCCGCCTGGGACACACTTCGGCTCATGTTCAGCTGCTGTTGACCAGCACATCCAGATCCTTTTGCCACTTTCCAGACACTCTGCCTGCAGCCTGTAGCAATGCAGGGAGTTGATGTGACCCAAGTGCGGGACCTGGCACTTGGTTCTGTTAAACCTCATACCTTTGGTCTCAGCCCATCAATCCAGCCTGTCCAGATCATTCAGCAGAGCTTTCCTACTTCCAGCAGATCAACACTCCAACCCAATTTTGTGTCTGTGAATTTGCTGATGGTGTACTCAATCAGCTCATCTCAGTCATCAGTAAAGATACTAAACAGGACAGGGCCCAACACTGATCCCTGAGAGACACCGCTAGTAACTGACCACCAAGTCGATGTTTCACCATTCACCACCACTCTCTGGGCCCAACCATCCATTCAGTTCTGAATCCAGCAAAGAGTGCACCTGTCCAAGCTATGGGAAGCCAGCTTCTCCAGGAGAATGCTGTGGGAGACTGGCATTGAGCCAGTCTTGTAGGGACAGCCGGCAGGCCTTGTTCTGTCACCGCTGCTGGGTTTCAGCTGCCCAGTGCATTGGCTCCACAGGCTGTCTTCCAGAGGTTAAGGTAACCTTGATCTCTGCTGGGACAGGGTCTAGAGGTAGGCATGCCGTCTCTTTAGTGTCACTACTAAATTTGGTGTAGAGCCAGGAAGTTGGTCTTTCATATTCCATTAATGACTAATTTAAAGGACATTGTGAACACATAATGCCGACTGTGAATGACCAGTGCTGTTCAGAGACAGTGACCCTAGTTTTGGTGGTGGTAAATCTGTGCCTACCTAGGCTTCAGTGAGGCCTCTGCCTCTTCCCTTCACGACACAAATATCCAATTGTCATACAGAAAAAGTCACAGGCAGCTGAAGGAGAGGAGCAGACAGGTCTCTTTATGTGGGGTTGACTAGTGATTCAGGACTTTGGATGTGCAAAATTCAAGGGGGACATGCACCAAGTGCTACAAAGGCCTTTCTAAAGGATACAAGAGAGCTTAAAAGACAGATACCACTGCTGGTGTTACCTCATTCCTAGTCCTCAAATGCCCTAAAAAAGCCTGAAACATAGACACATGTGAAATATTCCCATCTGGGAAGCTGTCTACATGCTGGTTTAGCCAAGGAGGTCTCCTAGATGGATATGTGAGTCAGAAACAAGAAAAGTTCTTGTAACTGGGGTATGGCAAAGTTATAAAAAACTTTGTACCATGAAAGAACCCTTAACTCTTAGATCTTAGCTCAAACTTGTAAAAAACACTTGTACCATGAAAAAAAAGCTTCACCAAAACACTAGTACAGAAGGTAAGGTAACTATCTAGTCTGCCTTCACGCAAGCATTCCCAATTGTTTGAAATTAATTGAAAGGGAAGCCAAAAAGTTGTAAAGCAGCAGGTGCATTCTTACCTTGTGCTGAGATGCCCAGGCCTCTCTTTTACCACACAAGTTTTGCACATTGGTCAGGATGTTTGAGAAATACACTCTGTTTTTTTTCTTAGAAGCTGTAAAAGTTTTTATGGTAAAAGACTAATACATTTTCCACACTAGGACTTGAGAATTGAGATCTGCTTTTCTGCAAAATATATTGATAAATGCATTGTAGGTAACCTACATTTTAAAGCTGACCTTTGATATCATAATGTTGAGGGGTTTTGTAATAGAGAAAAAGGAAAAAATACCCCTGGCCTGAACCTGTGATTGATAATAGATGTGTGTACTTTATTTCATCATGAAGGTCCAATTACATACTTTTGTGTGATTCAAGATAAAATGAGGGGAAGTCTGTATTCTTGCCCAAATTAAGATTTCTTTTTAAATGCAGCTTCTGAGTTATATACCAATACATATGTTTATTTCTGTAGTCAGTGAGAGCAAAGGAACATGCTTTCCCAGTGACACCAAAACAGTGTAGTAAGGGCAGTAGCACCTTCTGTTCTGTTGTGTGTGTCTCTGTTGCATACTGCTGCTTAAAACATTATGGAAGGAAACTCATGCTTCCAAAGCAGTAGACAATATCAGCATCTTGCTGTCACAAGGAAAACATAATCTTAAAAATATTTTCTTCATTACACCTGCATTAGTGGGCTACTAGAAGTACACTCCAGGTATTTTGATTCTTCATCACTAAACATTGATTAAAAAGGTCTTCCTAAAGTAACTGAATTTCACTTATTTCACATATTTTCTGCTTAGTTTCAAATATTTTCTTCTTTCTTGATGCTGATCATCAGTGAAAGTTTGTGTAATTCATGTGTTTTATAACTGATAGCTATATAATAGACCACATTAAATAAACTGATCCACAGAGTAAAACTGCACTAACTTGTGTCTTAGGGACACAATCGTAGGGACACGTCTTTCAGAACTACTTACTGACAGGCACACTGGGCTATTTGTATTTTTGTTTAGTGCTCAACTTATGATTGCCGTATTGGCAATATTTAATAACAACTGTATATATCATGAGGTATTTAATATCAATGTTACAAACAGCAAAAATGCAAGCCGTGACTTTATTGGTGGTAATATTAAAGGAAATGGCCTGCATTAAATGAGTACAAAGACCCCAAATAATCTGCTTTTCTGAACCAAATAAACAATCCATGTGTCCTGGAAAAAAGAAAAAAAAAGAAAGGGGGCGGGCGTGGAACCACCAAAACCAAAAGACACCATCAGACACAGAAAGGCAGAAAAAGAGTGTTACAATTTAACAGTGTGATGGTCAGAGGTTTCTTCCCTGCAGAAGATGATTAGACTTGCGGAATGTATCAAATTAAGCTCTGTAGTGATGCCAGTACTGCAAAGTCCTTAAGAGAGTTCAAAGATGTAGCCTAACAGCCTTTACCTTTGCTATGCTGTGTCTTCTCTTTAGCTCTTGCTCTAGTGTTGTTAACTGTTTAATTACCAAGTGAAAATTGAAATCTAACCCATAGGAATAATTTATAAAACATATCTCTAACTTATATAGATTATCTGATTTTACAGTTTTGTGTTCTATCCTTGAATGTTACGGTGCTAAGAGTACTAGATATAAATATCTAGTCAGAGAAAAGCAGTTATACTCCCTGATTTTGTCTTTTCTGAAAGACATATTTGCAAGCTCTCTTTCAAAAATAATTTTCAAAACTTCTGGTTTTAGAATTCACCACTGTTCTTGGACCTGAGAGATACTAGTCTACTGAAGACATGAGCAGGTTGGTTAAGGAAAAGAAGGTCAATAAAGTGAGAAAAATAGTAAACTATTTTATTCTCTCTTACTTGAATGCTTGTTGTCTACATGTTGTTTATTTATAAGAGACATTGAATATCTATGAGTAAAGTTTTATGTCTATTAAAGTTAGCCCACTGTGCTAATATTCCTTTATGCGCATAAATTTAGGACAAGTAGATATAACACACTGACATACAATTTCTTCCACCCTGATCCTCCAAGGTTATTATGAGCAACTGATTTTCAAATGAAAAATGGTACAGATTACCCCAGTATATACTGTATACCTCACTTAGGCCTAGAGCACTTGCTTTTGAAATACTTATTGTCAATATTAGTCGTTTGGAGGCTTGTGACTCATTTGGATTATATCTTAGTTTTATAGAGACTTGGGATATTTCACATTTGAAAGATCAGGTTAGAATGATTAATCTTAGTTATGCGTGTCTCCTGTTAAACTATGCAAGTCTTGACCTATAATAGGGTTTGAGATGACAAGAGGATTGAGAAGATTAAGTTTCCTTGCAAGGACATATATTCATGCAGAGCTGAATCTAGATACTCAGCAGCAAAGGCCTTGTGCTCCAGTGCTGGAACAGCTTGAGGTGGCTAACTTCCACTGAAATCAGTAGGACTAATAGACGCTGAATAAGGGCTGTTGTCTTGTAATTGATACAAGACTTGAAAACAGAAATATAAATCTTTGCAGATCAATTCACTTTACTGTGTTTTAACCCTTATTACTGGCTTTTTCAAGTTTTGGCAAATGTACACATGCTTAATTTACTGCCATAAGTGTTTCCCTTTAGCAGTCACATTAAAGTTGATTTGTAGATAATTGCAGATTGGAGCCTTACAGTGTATTTCATCTGTGTGAAATAGTCACAAGACTGACTCCACCATATTGTTGTACCAATTATCATGATAATTGTCATTTCTGGTCCTTGTTACAATGCATGTCACAAGTAATGGTTTAAATTTATGACTTTTTTTTACTGCTATCCTATTTTTTGCTACTGAATCAGAATGGATTACTAGAGACAGAGATTCTAGCCTTTAAAAAGTGAATGTAGTTCCATTTTTGTCACAAAGTTTTATAAGAAGAAAACCTGGCATATGGTTAATCTCCAGTTATGGAATAAAATAATATCATACTGCCTCCAAATAATTATGATTACTGAAAATATAATCAACCTTGTTCATTTATTGGTAACACATATTCCAGTATTGCTCTATAATGTGTTAAGGTAAGTAGATGCATTTAAAAATATGTATTTATAAACAGAAAACAGTTATATTTTTGAGTGCATCTGGTACATGTTTGAGATAAAGTTTAAAACCTGTATAAATTGTGTAACGTAGCTGGTAGGAAATTAGGCTGATTTTAAATTTAGTTTTACTTTTAATGCCAGTCATATTTTTTAAAAATTCTGTTTAATCATAGTCGTCTTTATTGTCACCAGGGATTAAATTAAAGACTTTAAAAAAAAAGTTAGAGTTAGCATTTAGAATTTGAGATAGAAAAAGGGAAGACTGCAATCCACCACCCTTTTAAACATCAGAAGAAATGTTCCTCCTAAATTTGGTGAGAACTGGATCATGAGAGAGGACAGGCATAAGCTGTGGCAAACTTATTCTTATGGAACAGTCATAAAGAATGAGGCAGCTTCCATGCTGCAAAGGGGATTCCAACAGTAGACTACTAAATAATAATGAGTGGTTAATCAGGTAAAGGCAGGAGAAATGGGGAGACTTGGACAAAAAAGTGTCCTTTAAAGGAAGTAAAGATGTACTGAGAAGAAGGAAAAAGGAGTTAAAAGCTTATTGGGAGACAACTTTGAAATAACACAAAAAGAGAGAGGTGAAAAGGATGGTAACGTGCTATGCAGCATAAAGAATACTGGGAAGGGATATGTGGAAAGTGGAAAACCAGCAATGATGATTTTCTTCCCTGCCAGTAGCAGCAGCTCAGGAACCTTGGAACAGATGAGTGAAATCACGAGCTCTGGCAATGGGTACACAAATCACCTCATGAAAGGTAGGAGAGGAAATCTGGGACATGTTGACTTATGGAGGTAGGTAGGAAATTGAAAAGAGGATTTCATACAGTAAAAATTACTGTTGCTGTTATGTTTTTAAATTTGTGAAATTGTAAGGTTTTTTTTCTGACAAACTATCAAAACCCCTGTGCTCATTTGGGATCTCTAGGTGCTCAGCTTCTTAAAAAACTAGAGAGAACATGGACCAGAAGCATTCTGTAGGCTAAATTCGTGCATTCAACCTTACTTTTAACTCCACTACCTCTTCAAGGCATTATACATGACATCTCTGTGTACTTATGAACCAAAAAGCTAACTCCTACTGACAGAAATGCCAAAATTTATCCTTGGTGTGTCTACCAGAGACGAATTTCCTCTATATTCTTAACTCAGGCATTCAGCGTGAAATTCAGTTTTTCTTGACATTATTAGCTCTGCTGTTCTGCTAGAATTGGTTGATACTACAGGCCCCATAGGTCATATTCCGAATTTATTTCTATGACCATTAAGTCTATGTCAAGACTTGTGGACAAGGATTAAATCTAAACTGTTCAGTGCATTATTTCAAGTTTCATAACTAGAGAAATACNATAGTGTAAATGCACAGGAGTGATGTGAGGTGGAAGGAAAATCAGAAAATGGTGAATTTGGTTTCAGCTTCTAAGTGACAGAAGAGGGTGAAAAAACCCCCCTACAATTTATTTTCTTGAAAGGGTCTTAATCAACTCATGCACATTTTAGACTGCCTTCTGTTGGAGCGCTAGGGCCTGGAGACAGTCTATTAACTGTAGGCTGTTTTAACTTCTCTTCTACTATCTATTTAAAATATAATACAATTTTCACAACTTTCAAAGGCCACATGTTCTATGGCTA
>WEIT01005735.1:12097-84933 GCA_013389985.1 Dryoscopus gambensis
CGGGCGCTGGGCTCCGGGTAGGGGACCAGCGATGTCTGACGGCGGCCGCAATCCGCGGCTCCTGATTGGGGCGCTGCGAGGATGGGCACCAGCTGCCACCAATGGGAGCTCAAATCCGCGACGCCCCTCCCCCTATCCGGCGGGGTGGGCGGGGCCAGGGGAGCCCCCGCCCCACTGCGGCGAGAGCGGCAGCGCTCGCGGAGCTGCTGAGGGGGAGCAGCCCGCGGGGGGAGCGGTGCTGGTTTATAGCCGTCGGGAGGACTGAAAGCTGGTTTCACAGCCTCAGCTGCGTGCAGGAGGTCGAAGAGACCCAAAAGTCGGCATGAAGTTGTGTCAGGGGAGATTTGGGTTGGATATTAGGAACAGGTTCTTTCATCCAGAGGATGTTTGGGTACCTGGAACAGGCTCCCCCAGGGAAGCAGTCACAGCACCAAGCCTGACAGAGTTCAAGACGTGTGTGGACAATGCTCTCGGGCATACGGGATGACTCTTGGGGATGGTTCTGTGCAGGGCAGGAGATGGACTGGACGATCCTTGTGGGTCGCTTCCAACCCAGGATATTCTGTGATTCTGTAAAAATGTCGCGGGAGGTGACGGTCTTGGCGGTGGCAGAGAGGGCTGCTGAGTGAGGAGCTCCCATTTTTTGGCCGTGGCACAGAGGGGTCTATGCGGGTCGGGGCTCAGCCCGCGCACTGACATTGCCTCCCCGGGGGCAAATCCCTTTCTCCTTCCCAGGAGGAATACAAAGGACCCAGGGCTGCCCTTCCCGAGGCTCGCTCCGAAGCCGTGAGAGCTGCGTGGGACAGCTCTCCGGCCTCCGAAGCGCGATCCGGCACCGGAGGTGTTACACTGCACACAAGCCTCTGTAAAAGGGTTATTCAGGTCGGGAACGAATGAGGCAGTGATTAAAAGTGACTCATGGCACAGCGCTGTCAACGTGGTTGGAAGCCGAGAACTGAATAAAATGGTGTAAGGAATTTGTTCTGTATGGGAATAAACACATAACACTTCTCCTCTCCTGTTCAGGAATTAATACATAACCAAAGTGTTGCACATTCCGCACGCTTGAGGTGACCAATGAGTGCACACTGGTCACCTCATTTTTCAGATGTTTCAGGGATGGCTTGTGTAGTTCTGATACCCACGGTAATACCTAATTTGTTTTTTTATGAATCTTATCGTTCTCTGAAGCAGATAATACTGTTTATATCAGCTTCTTACACCGAGACCCATACTTTATTTTTTTTCACTTTAGCTCATCCCTTTGTGTTCACAGGTATGCCCCATCTGAATGATAAAAAGATTGCAGTGAAGTTCAAAGAATAACTGTAGCTTCACTTAATGCCCTCATGAAAAATAAAGGATACATTGCTGATGAAACTGGAAAGGTTGAAGGGTTTCCGTGGCCAGGAAAAAAGGGAACATAAGTTTGTATGGGAAACAAAATATATGAGGACTATGGCAAGGAGACAGAAATGAAAAAGGGCATGGAACTGGGTAAGCAAATCTGTAATGATATAAGTAGAGAGTTTTGGAGAATAAGGAAAAGTCAAAACCCAGTTGAAGCTATTTGAAGAATGTCATGTCCTACTGATACTATGTTCACCAGTGGCAATGCAAGTAAAAAAAAAAAAAAGGCTAACAAAACCAGGAAGAAAGATAACAATATGAATTGTAAATAGGGAAGGGAAAGATAAGGTTAAAAATGAAATAATTAAGATGAAGAAGATGTCGCAGACAGACTTGCAAAAAGTCTGTCTGGAAGTCAGGGGGTACTAGAGGAAGAAAATCTGATAACATAATAGTTTTACAGTTCTAGAGAGGACAGAGATAAGACAGTTTGTTTAAAGTCAAGAAAAAGAAGGATGAAAATTAGAAGAATGATAACTTTGGAGGTGGAATAAGGTGCAGACATCTTTTGAATACCAACCACATTTCTCTTCCAGAGAATCACTATGGAGAGCTGGGTATTGATGATTAGATACTACCTCAGGGTATCCAAAAGGGCACGCGAGTGCCTCACACTGCCAGTGTACTGTTAGGAAAATTGACTTGTGGGAAAAAAAACAAACCAAAACCAAACTGACCAGTAAAACATTGTCAGCCCTGTTTAAAAACACCAACTGGAAAAAAAACCTCTGGCTTACTACTGGTGCATGTAAGGCACGTATGTCCTTTTTGAAAGTTTTTCTCTTAAGCTGGACACAAATCCAGAAGCAGAGAGAGAATGATGGCAGTGAGAGTTGTGGGATGGTGCAGAGGGTGACAGGGCAGTGTAGGACATAGGCAAACTCAGGAATAGTTACGGCAGGCACAGAAAGGAGCCCCATTCAATGACCAGACTGCTGAGAGGTTTTGTTGTATAACAATATTTAGATAGTAATGAGAGGGTATATTCTTCAGTGGTTTTTTCTGAACAGTATCTTTTGCATTTAGTAGTCATCTTGTTCTGCAAGGTCAAACAGAAAGCAAGCGTTAAAAGGATCAGTTTGCTACAAAGATTTTGCTGAGAAAAAGGTTCTTTAACATTCTACACTGTCAAGATTCCTATGAACTTTCATTTTGATTTTTGCTTAAGTAAGCTTGTGATTATGTGCAGTAACATAAAAAGATTGGTCAGAATCAAACCTGGCAAAGGAGAGTAATATTAATTCAGTGTTCTCTCAGTCTGATTAAAGACCTGACCAAGAAAATGAAGAATTGGGAAAGATGTGCTTAGATCAGCTGACCAGAAAGTGATAATATTAGACATTGTATATGTTTTGTGTATGACTGATCATTAATGTTCTGGTCAGTTCTCTGACTTTCTTATTTTTTTTAATAGCCAATCCTGCTTCAGCACATGGACTAGAATCTCCTGAGTTTTCAAAGCTGCAAACATATTTTAATCTCAGGTTACATCTTTGGTAGTCAAGAAAAACCATGTGCAGAAGTGTGCAATAAGTGATGGTTTCACAGTTGGCACTTTTTAAGTGATTCATATGAGTCCTTTTGATAATCCATGTATTAGTAGTTAAAGCCATGACCCTTGAGAGAAATCGTTGTATGCCCATCAGCAGCTGACTAGACCACAACCTTGCAACTACACCCTGCCAAAGAACTTCTGTGCCTGTAGAGAAATGAAGGAAAAGGATGTAATCAAATACCAGAAACACATTTATGCCAGTGCGGGCAAAACTGTGACTTTCCACAGCTACCCATTCCTCATTACACTATGGGACATTTGCCAGTATTACCCATGTTTCTGTGTAATTCCAGAACATCGAATGGCAGCAAGCATAGTGTTCCTGCCTGCAGAGCTCCACTAAAAATATCCCCAGTCGGTGCTGAATATCTGGTTAGAACAGCTTGCTGAACTCTATCAATTAGCCAGATCTTAATCTATTTAATGTGTTTTATTAAGGCTATATAATGCTAATGTTTTAATCAAAATGTCAACCAGTACTAAATCAGATTCATTAGGAAGGTCCAAGTCTATCACATCCATGTGGTTACCTTGATCAAACAAACCTGTAATCTCATAAAAAACTGAAGTCAGGCCTGCTTGTCAAGTCTTGTTTCCATAAAGCCATGTGGACTTGCTTTCATTACATTCCTACCTTTAACTCCTTATTGATTGAATCACACATAGCATGACTGCTTTAATTCACGTAGCATCACTGTTTTGTCTAGGATTACCAAGGATGCCAGGTCTGTTATAACCTTGGTCATTCTGCTTGATTCTTGGAATAACACGAGCTTTCCTTTGGCTCTTTGAATATTAGCTGTAAAGAGAGCTGTTAAAAATTAACATAAGAAGACTGGAAGTCTCCTACTCTTTAAGGATCTCCTACTCTTTAAGGATCTTTCGATACTCAGGTGCCATAGAGACTGCTGATTGAAAAACAGCAGTGCCATTCTCATCCTACAGAGGTGTCAATGGATAGAAAGATAATTCATCATCCTCATGTAATATTAATACATTATCATTTTTCTTTCTCTTCACAGATACAGGATGGAAATATTTACCATAAAAATGAGATCTTTTATGCATGCTCTGAGACTGGGTTTCTTAATGAAGAAGCTGTGGAATGTGTCTGTACAAAACTGAGAATGTAATTTTGTAATAAGAACTCCATTTTGTGCAGTAGGGAAAGTACAGGTGTAAATTAGCCCATGGGTAGAGTCCCCCATGGGTAAATCACCTCAGCTTGAGGTGATCTGTTCTTGTTGCTGTTGAAAAGGAAGGTCTTGCATCCATTTGAGCCCTTGGGGGTTTTTTGTCCCTTCAGCAATGCATTAATTTGCTAGGAAAGTCAATAGTTTTATTTTGGGTTAATGAGCTGGATTAGCTCTGCACAGGGTCAGACAAGCCCTACAGCCAGTGCAAAGAAAGGCAGAGCCATAGACCTGAACAGAAAGATGAGGGTAGTCCCACTTCCATTAAATCTGGTTCAGCTCAGGTGTACACTATAAATTCATCGCAATGATGGCCTATTGAGTTGTGTTCCAAATACATGCCCTGCTCAGGAAGGGCTGCATATCTCAGTGAAGAGCCATCACAAGCCACCTGAACGGCAGTCAAGGGCAAAGAGACCACCTTATTGCAACAGAGCAATGTGGGTTTTACAGAGGGTTCTCCCAAGGCTCTGGAACTCAACCTATATTTGGTTGCTCTGACGCAAGGCTCCTTTTCTGTGGGAGAACAGGTGTGGGCTGCGGGCAGCCTCGACTTTGATGAGTTACAGATGTGCAGAACCAGGTGTTTCTACTGAAGACCAGAGACCAGCTGACTCTCTGGCAGGTAACTCATAAGAGAGAGGAGAGGACTCTGGATGATGATTACTACTGAGAGAGCAAGCGAGTATTTCTACTGGGAAAGTGATTCATACGAGTCACTGTGCAAGCAGCACAGAAGAGAGAGACTAGACGAGCACTACCAAGAGAGCAAGCAGGACTGAAGCAGCTTTAGGTGAGAGCAACCTCCTTTGTAGCTCTGCACTGAGAGTCAGCTTTTTGTTTATCATGACTTCTTAACAGGTTGTGGGGTCCCAGGTGTTACAGAAGCTAGAGAGGAGCTAAAGCCTCAGTGATTACTATCTGCACAGCAGTAACTTGCTTTTTTACTATAGCAAGTCTGCAAACCTCTGGGATGTCAAACTGAGATAACGTGGGTTCTTGTCAAGACAATGTAGGGCCTTGCCTGAGAGACACAACTGGTCTAAGAGGCTTGGTCAATACTAGGGTAGTTAATATATGCCATGTACCACATTGCCAGAGATTTCTTGTCCACCCTTATTGTAGTTCTCAGACTGACTTTTTGGTATTCTCTCTGCATCCAACTTGCATTGTATTCCATGCACAGTTTTCTAGTTCTTCCTCTTAATCCCTTTTCCTAACACTTCATTTTATAGATCCTGTCTGTCACATAGTTTAGCCACCTCTTTCCCTTCTTACCCCTTCCATAAGGATTAGACAAAAGTGTCTGGCTTTCTCAGGTCCTGCTGTGTGCCAGGCTATTTGAACTTCTAATGACCTGAGCTTGCAGTCTAGCCTGTGCACATCCAATGTATCTGAGGGTGTAATGGTTCATTAAATTATTTTTAGTAACTGGCACGGGTTTTCAGAAAGCAGAGTTTTCATTTTCTTACTCTGAATTTTAGTTTCTACCAAGCATATGTTTGACTTTTGAGCAATTTATACATTTCTGATTCTTTTTTGTGGATGTTTTCCTTTCTGAACATTTTCATCTTTTCTAGTAGCTGCAAAAACAGCAGGAGCTGATGCCTTTTCAAAGTCAGTCGTTAATAGTTCTCAGAACAGCTTTCCAAAAAAAAGACATCCATGAAAATGGGATAGCCACTAGCTTTTCAATACAAGAGAATGTTTGGGTCCTTGACCAAATGTGTACCTATCCAGGTAATAGTCAGATCACCAAACTGACCAGTCACCCTCCCAAACGTGTTAGCAAGAGATCACAGATTTCCAAGTCATCACCAAAGGATAAGCTTTCAGATAGGGAACTTCAAGCATCAGTTAAGCATGTTAGATAATCTACTGTATTTAAATCCCTTGAGAGGAGAATATCCTTTATTAAAGCAGAATCAGTAAGAGCTTTAGCAAGTCATGAAGACTGTAATTCACAGTGAATATTCTTTTTGTTGTCAGCTTTGTTACAAATTTGACATTTTATGCCTTTTTCCATTATTGCTCTGAGTGTTTTGCAAATTATCACTGACATTTGAAGTGACAGCCAATGTATTGCAAATTGTTAGCTCACTTTACTAGATTCTCCCCTAACAAAGGTCTCAGTTAGGACTGGGCTACTTGTCTTGGTTGCTTTCAAACCCACACAGTCTTGCAAGTTTGAAATACAATTTTTGAATTCATGTAAAAGCATAAGGAATTTGAAAGAAAAAAAGTACATTTAATAAGTTTGCACTTGCTCTATAGAAAAGCCATCAGCACAGTTTGCATTTTTGGACAGGTTACTTCCAATACAGAGAAGAGACTTCTTACTAGTTGAGGAAAATTTCAGCTGCCCTTCAATATCCTTCAGTTTAAATTATATGGTAAAAACGTCCATTCACTCAAACGAGTTTGATGAATCATAGGAACCAAAAATATAATGTGTCAGTTCACAAAATATCAGATATCACATTTCTGGCCTGCATGTGAAAAATCTTCATGGAAAAGTCTTGGCCCAAGAGCAGGTGACTGCATTTTTTATGGATGGCCCTTAATACTGTAGATGTTTGCATAAAGAAATAGTTGGAAAGATCAAAGCAGAGAGAGAGAAGAAGAGCAAAGGTAAAAGAGTCCACATTCCAGTATTTCAATCCTTTTGTCATTAATAGCACTCAGTTTTATGTCTGCATCTTTCATTTTTAACGTTGATATATTCTGAAAATTGCTCTTGACCTGCATGACCAATACCCTTGTCTCTTCTCAACTAAACAATTCTTCATGATAAACAGCCTAACCAGAAGACTCCAGGGAACAAATGCTACCTGCAGTCTGACTTCCAACCCTCTTATGAAGTTTATGAAAAGAAGCCTTGCTGCTACTCTATAGAATCACCCCCACCTCTCAAACCATCCCCCAAACCTGAACCATATCCTGACCACAGCCAGGTCCTTCAGCACAGGACTGCAAACCACCTAATCAGCTGTCTAAGAATTAACGTCATGTTGAGCTATTCCATGGGCGAATTTGATAACTGAAATGGATCTTATGCCTTCCTTTCCCCCCCTTTAATCTTAATTTAAGAGCAAAGTGAAGGCAGATCCGACCATTCTGTCTCCTCTGCAAGTGTTCTCTGAAATATTCCATCCTAGTCTTGATACTTTGTTGAAAGGAAGTCTGGCAGAAATGTTAGCAATGAAAATCCAATCAGTCCTAGAAGTTTAAAAAATGTTTCTTCATGCCAGAAATGACACCTGTATTATTCCTCAGCCCTTGTTCTGTCTTGCAGTTGGGGATTTTCTTTATGCCAATGTGATATATCAAATAGGAATTTGGTACGTAGTGCCTGTATTGGATTGAGTTGTCTCAGGGGCTTGGCATCCTTGCTGTCCCATCTGCATCCTTCAGGTAGTGGATATTTGCAGAGTGCTTTTCCAGCTAAGACACTCGTGCAGTGCTGATCTGCAACACAATGCTAAACACAAAGTCTGTCCCTCAGCAACTTCTGTGTGTGCAATCCTATTAATGTCCATTTCTCCAAGCCTAGAGGAAATGAGAATCCACCTCAGGACAGATCTGAGCTTAATTCTTCAGGGTATAAGAAGTATTTAGAGTAACAGAAATCATTTGTTTTCCAGCTCAGAAGCTCAAAATAATGTTAATATATTTGAAATATATTGAAATAGATATCCAAATGTAAATTAAAATAGGAAATGTCTGCTTTGAAAGTATCAGAATTATGTTTTCCAAATGTTGCTTGCATTTTAGTTCTACTAGAACCATTCTCTAAACCTGACATACTCGTTCAGTCTTCCCATTGACTCAAACTAGTCCAAAATAGCTGTCACTGACTTCCACTTCTGTCCTTTAGAGAGGTTTGGTGCATTTATCAGGGGAGAATTAGGCACAGCTGTCTTACATCTCAAGTTTTGTGTGATGACCATTGAATGGAAGCAGTTTCCTGAGAAGCTGCAGGAGGAGTTTTCTGAAATAGGTGGTAGAGACCATGGTCCCCCATTGCAAATTCAAGTCTCTCTCAGGCAGACCCACCACCTCCTAAGTGGAATACACCAGCTTGATGTGGTTGCTTATCCCACCTGTGTCATCAAACCACGCTTTATTACCCAAATCCAGGAAAAGAATTGAAAAATCATTCTCTTTATTGTTCTACTAAGTGACTAGCAAATAATTGCATAGCCCACTCATGTATGTCACATCATGCTCATCTCTATCCACAAGGAAAATCACTTTTAATCTTTGGCTCCAGTGTTAGGAAAGTGTTCAAAGTGATAAATCATATGGAACATTTTGATAGTTTCTTCCTAATAGAATTCAGTTTTCTGTATTTTTGAGAATTATTTTCTCATCGCTGTAAAATAAATAAGACTATAAATCCTGGTCTAAAGGATAACACCAGGAATCTGGCAGTTATTAAATAACATGCAGCCAAAACAAAGTATTGTACCTTTAACTCATTTGTCACATATTTTAGTCATTTGTTTCACCTGTTGGCAGGTTTGAAGGTGAATAGGTATAACGGATACAAACAGTAATTTATTTGGTATTTAAGTTTGCTTACTAGTGCCTGGGCTGTAGGAGTTTGGGTGATTCATCAAAGGCTCTTGTCCCCCAGACAGCACAGACTCTGTTTCATTACAAGCCCAGCATTTTTTGAAAAACCAGGAGGAGGCATGTCTAAGCTTTCCATTCTTGCTTAACATGAACACAACATCCCAGCCCTTGCTTTGCATCTACCATGTGCTCACAGACAAGTTGTAAAACCAAAGATCTCACTCATTTTGAATATTGAGATCCCCAGACATTTTATGGATTGTGTGCCTTCTGAAATGCTTGGTTTTGATCAGGTGCACGTTCACATCCTATTCATCATTCAGCAACATAACCTATGGAGGATGATTGGCATTCATACTAGAAATGCCTTATGCTTTCCTACCAGTATGAATTATTGCTTTCATCTCTGAATTTACATACACTGATGCTTGGACAGATTCTAGACACATTTGGAAGGAAATGTATTTCGAGTGACTGATGGAACAAAGAATGTTTCTAGTTCTCGTCAAACTATTCTTTAAAATATATCACATAACTGACTGACTTAGTATTTTGATCACTGTATTTAGTTTAGGCTCACCAAAACTCATTCTGTCAAGGTGGGTTTGTCTTTCCAGACATTTGTGCTAAAATCTAATCTGTTCTGCATCCTCCATGTTTTAAGGTTTTTCTATTTTGATGCTACTGATGCCACTGTGTTTATTTAAAAGAAAAAAAAAGCCTTAAGTTCCTTACAAAAGAACTAAAAAATACTTTCGTTCCTCAAATCCTCTTTGCTCACATAATTGGGATTTGAGTTCTCCACGTAAGAAACGGTTTTGTTTCAGTGTTGCACTGGGGTTTGTGTGGCATGATTTTGGTAACAGGGTGGGGACTACAGGAGAGGCTTTCTTGAGAAGCTGCCAGAAACTTCCCCCATGTCTGACAGAGCCAAAGCCAGCTGGCTTCAAGATGGACCTCCCACTGACCAAGGCTGAGCCCACCAGGCCTCTATGATAACTTATTTAAGAAGGGAAAAAAATTATTGGGCAGAAGTAATTGCAGCCAGAGAAGAGAGGCGTGAGAATATGTGAGAGGAACAACTCTGCAGACACCAAGGTCAGTGTGGAAGGAAAGGCAGGAGGTGCTCCAGGTGCTGGAGCAGAGATTTCCCTTCAGCCCCACAGTGAAGACCTTGGTGAGACAAGCTGTCCCCCTGCAGCCTTTGGAGCTCCACGGGGGAGCAGAGATCCACCTGCAGCCCGTGGAGGAGCTCACACGGAAGCAGGTGGATGCTGGAATGAGGCTGTGACCCCACGGGAAGCCTGCAATGAAGCAGGCTCTTGGGAGGACCTGTGGCCCTGTGGAGAGAGCAGCTCACACTGGAGCAGGTTTGCTGGTAGGACTTGACACCCTGCAGGGGACTCACACTGGTGCAGTTTGTGAAGAACTGTAGCCCACGGGAAGGAGTTACACTGGAGAAATCATGGAGAACTATCTCCCGTGGGAGGGACCCAGCACTGGAGAAGGGGAAGGACTCCTCTCCCTGAGGAGAAAGCAGCAGCAAAAACAACACATAATCATAACTCCCATTCCCTGCACTGCTAGAAAGGAGGAGGTAAAGACTTGGGAATAAAGTTACACCTGCAAAGGAGGAAGGGGTGGAGAGAAAGTGTCTTTAAGATTTGTTTTACTTCTCATTATCCTGCTCTGACTTGATTGGTAATCAATTCAGGTAATTTCTCCAAACTGAGTCTGTTTTGCCCATGACAGTAATCAGTGAGTGATGTCTTCCCCATCCTTAACTCATGAGCTTTCATTATATTTGCTCTCCCCTGCTCTTTCCAGTTGAGGGGAGTGGTAGAGCAGCTTTCGTGGGCACTGGCATCCAGCCAGGGTCAAAACACCACCAGTGTTAAATTGCACATATTTCTGTCTTGTTGTTTGTTCTGGCTCTGGTACACTGAAGGATGCTGAAGATGCAGGCAAATACTGTCCTGTACACCAACAACAGGACTTAACACATCAGCATTTACCTACTCACAAGTGTGGAGCTTCTGGAAGATGGGGGAAGTATTCTATCTCTTCACCAACTCATATTCGTTTTCTGCCCTGTATGATTTGGGAAGGTTTTCCCTCTCCCTTGATTTTGGTTCTGGTGTGAATACATAAAAGCTTGAACTCTGGATACATGTTGTATTTGACAGTCTAATTGACCCATTTTAATTAATTGTCTTTGGCTCACACATAAGAGATCACCTTTCCCATAAGTAGCTTTAAGGAATCCAGTCATTAATCTTCTTAAGCAGCTATTCTCTTCTCACTTCCTCTAAGGCATTTGCTCACACAGCCTCCACACTAGACTCATCCAGCAAGGAAATCCCCAAAGGCTCTTCATTGAGCTCTGGGAGAATCCTACCTCACAAAATCATTCCTGGAAGAAAAGGGGTCATTATATTTTATTTAGATGCTCTTTTACCTCGGGAAAGATAGCCAAATTAAGCTAACCTCAACTTGATTTTGAAGTTTTTCCAACTTCTAGGAACAATTACACGTAAAATACCCAGAGGTAGGTAAGGCCCTCTAAAACAATCTTTCTGGTACTACATTAAAATCACCTCTGAATACAAAACACTGTATTTTCAACCCCTTGCTATCATGCTGAGATAAAGATATTGCATTATTTTAAGTAAGCGTTGACAATTTCAAGTATGAAAACATACCTGGCATAAGCCCATAGATACGGAATTCATGAAGCAAGAAGCTCTTGTGCTTTTTTTTTTTTCTGGCTGCATCACAGATGTTTTCGGAAACATCTTATTTGGGCCATGCTTTCTTCTTTTGCCACACAACCAGCTCTGGCTTGTAAGTAGAAAGATACTACTAGTGTGGTAATAATGTAGTAAAATCTCTGTTCTCACTAGCGTAGAAACAGGAGCTGACAAACTGATTGCATTTGTCAGATGTCATTGAGTCAATGAACAGGACACGGTTGATTTTAGAATATGAAATGGGAGGCAGCAAGGCTTAAAAAAAATGGGGTGAGAGACTTGGAGAAAAGCTGATTCAGATTAGATACTCATATTAGGAGAAGGCCATAGGTTTTCAGTGGTTTTGGGAAGGGAAGAGAAGAGGGACTAATAGAGAAGGAGGGAAAAAAAACATTAGGTGGGGGAGAATGGGAAAAATCAAAATCGGCTTTCTGTTTTGGTTATCCTGAATTGAAGTTGACAGCTATTTAGCCCTAAAATTATGTCAGATGAAAGCTGAGATGTTAGTTTCGACAGGAGAGTGACACCAGTCAGTACTATGTTTGTCAAGGTTGTGATGCTTGTTGAATCTGTGTGAATGAAATCACCTTCAGGGAATGTGCAGAGGGAAAGAGAATTGTAGGGCCAAGGATATGAAACCACCACAAAACATTTCAGACATAAAAGCCACTTTGAAGGGGTTGGAAATTTTATGTCATCCTAACCAAATCTGGCTGATCAGAAGCCCAGAAACCAGGAATCTGTGCCATCCTTGGAGACAGCACATGCTGTACTCTATTTGGAGAGGTACAGTGGATGGTCAGCAGGATAAGGCTCTCTGTCCTTCCCAATGGTGAGTGCAGAGGAGTCCTTAGCGCACCTCTGTGCCCATCTCTGTGGGTCAGCAAGCTTAGTACAGGGCTGGTTTTATATTATTTATGGGAGTGGCACTAGGCCAACCACACAGGTTTTCAATCAATCTTCCCTTTTCTTTATGAAGAGGCAAAGAACCCCAAACAACAAGGCTGCTGTGCTGAGTATCTCAAAGTTGTCAGGGGTGACCACTCAGTTGGGCTCTGTGTTGCTGATGACAGGTCAGTCTTGGCATGACTTCCTCTGCCCTTACACCTGCCATTTCTCCCTTGCCTTGTTCTCCATCCTTTGTGTCAAAACTTGAGAGGTCACGTGTGTAAGTCAGATCAGCATGCTGAAACTATTTGCTTTTTGGCTATGTCAGTTTTCTGCCAGATCAGCTTGTTCACTCAGCTCACCCTGCTGTTGCAGAACTTCTAAAGCTTAAAGCTACTGCATAGGAGTCTCTGGAGCAGGGAAGGTACCCCCTTTCAGCAGCCACTGGGCAAGGCACAACAGCATCACTGGAGCTGGTGTCCCTGTCATTAGGGTGGAGAGAAAATGTCCTTGTGAAGATGAAGCAGGCTGTGCTTTAAACCCAAGTCACCAGAGTGCAAAGCTCAAATTTTCTATTGCATTTGTATGTATTAACAGTAAAACTACTAATTGCCTTGTCTTGCTGAGTTTTGGTTTTTTGCACATTCCTCTTCGTGTACTAAACAAGCACTGTTCAGATTCCTTTCCATAGGAAAAGGTCTTCATGTAGACATTTTTTTTTTATTCAAAGTGTAAGCAATCATTTTTAACCTCTGAGATTAACAGATATACTCGGTGGTATTTTGTCACCATCTTTAGTTCATTTTTTACAATAAATAAAACAAAAAAGCCAAGTGCTCAGAGCAGGGTACATTTCTCAACTTTAAGACCAGTCAGTAGGTGGGAGGTGGGACAGATCTGCTGGTGTGACCTGGGGGATAATAGATAAGAGTATTTTGACACTGCATGTTTCTCTTTCATGTACTGTGCTTGCCTCCTCTCACCTTGATTATAAAGTTTAAAAAAAATCCAATTCCTTACCACCTACACACATGCTATTAAAATCATGATGTGTATTAACAAAAAAACCTTTCCCAGCTGGATGGGAAATTGCTGATAGTATTGCTATCAACAGAAGCCCGCTCTTCATTGTGCAGCCATCCACCATGATGCCATAAAACCAAAGCCTGCTGGATTTCAGAGTCATAGAAATTGTTCATTTCTCATCCACTCCTCCATCTTTCCTTCTGTTTTTTTGTTTCGCCTCCTCTCTCCCTGGATAAATATAAACCGCCAAGATCATGGGTAGCGCTGACAAGGCACGATGGAGAGGTGACCAAATTACTCTGTCTCATGCTCCATTATTTTTGGGAATGAGGTGGGAAGGAGCAAGAGGATAATGCAGGCAGACCTGCATTCTGAGTCCTAGCTCCAGAGCAGCTGGACTTACTGATGCTCCCTCCTGACCCTCCCTCCCTGGCAAGTAGTCATGGATGTAGATGATTCTTAGGGCTAAGCTGTTTTCAGGGGAGTAACAAACTCCATTTAACAAGGAGCAGTTCTAAAACAAGTCCCTTGGACCACAGTGTCTTTCAAATTTCAGGAAATTCAGACCTCAGTTCAAACTTGAGTGTTTTCCTGCTCTTATGAGGCAGCGCTTGACAGCTCTGGTTATACATTTTGACTGGGGTTAGGAGGTGATATCACAACTGAGGGCCTCTTGCCAATCTGAAGTAGCCATGCTTTATCTGTGGGAAAGACACCAGTTTACTTCAGACCATCCTTGTAACTTAGTCCCTCACTAACTCCTATAATTTGTCTCTGAGATTTCTTCCAGACTTGCAATAGAAAATACTGGACAAGTGAGATAGAATGATAAAGCTGGTCTCTAGGAGGAGAGATTTTCTCTGGAATTCAGTCCAGTGACAGCTACTGCTTCATTGTACTTTCTTTTTGGTGTGACATTCAGTTGTTGAATATCACATACCTACTTGGGCTGGTACCTAACAGCTGTAGCCCTGAATGACCCCACGTATGCTGGCAGGATTGCTCCATTCTCAGTAGTCCTTATTTCTGCTGCTGTCTGTGAAACACTACGAACCATGAATGATTGACGTGTGGATTAAGTACAGTCTCTAGGTAAATTGTAGGTAATTAATTCCCACACCAAAAAGAAACATGTCAAAAACCATTAATGTATAAATAGAAAACAGGTATCTTAGTCAAAACAGAACCCACAGCTGCTAACAAAAGTAATTCTATTGCTGCTGTGTTCTGAGCCCAAAGGGGACTAAAGCAAGTAATTAATGAGGCATTGCCTTGTGTCTGGGTGTTGTGTGTCCTTTTCAGCAGTTACTGAATATTTCCCCTGCTTTCATTTATCTTCTTCCACCACTTTAACATGAAATAACAATTTTCACTTTGTAATTAAGACCTGTCTTGCAAGCATAACAGAGTCTCATCTTCTGCATGGCTGTGGGACCTGTATCACACCTCCTCGCCTCAAAAGAGGCTGATCTGAAACATGCGAGGTGAGTCACTATCTAGGCAAACAGAGCTGGAAAATTAAATGCCTCCACCAACCTTTATGGCCTGTACCCACTTCAAAACAGCTGGAGCTGCAGCACAGGGCTTTTCTTTTAACACGAATTGAGAAAGAAGGAAAGGGTTTTGTCCCTAGGCCCTGGGAGCACCCTGGGGAGTTGAGAGGATGCCCAGGGCAAGCATGCAGCCATTCCCTAGGGGGAACTAGCACCGGCCAGGGGGACTGCTCCACTACAAGATTTGGCTTGGATGTCAGAGTAAGCATCTCTTAAGGTGGATGGCCTTTAGCAGTGTAGGTGTAACTGTGGTAACTGGTTATTTCCCCACTAACCACCATCAATGAAAGCATTACCAAGTTCCCAAGAGCTGAGGTCAACCAAAGCCCAGTTGTAATTTGTTTCCATGGTCAACTTTGCTTTGGGCTGTTGCTGTTACATCTGTTTCAGAATGAGAAGCCGGTGGTTTGCGTTCAGCTTGTGTTCAGAAAGTTTTTCTGCAGTGACCAATGTAACAAGCTAATTTTAAAATAAAGATGAAAATTTTTCCATTATGTGTCTATTCTTACCCATAGGGTATCCTGGTTGTGTTTTATCTCTAAATTTGTCCCTTGGGATTTTTTTTCTTTCCTCTTCCATCCCACTCTGTTCCTTTGCAAGGTGGTCCATGCTCACCTCCATCCTAAACTGCAACTGTAGTGGATATCGTGACATTGTATAGCAGCTGCTGCTAAATAAGTGGACGAACAGACTGTTGTTGCCACTTACTCACAGTTACAGCTATCAGGGACACACAGACTTTTCTCTGCCTTCTCCAAATCAGTTAAATCTGTGCCTCCTGGTGTGGCTCATCACTTCTGGCTTTGTCCTCTTTCTGAACTTGGCAACATCTGTCTAAAATCTGGTATCACTTGTGCTAGTTAAGTCAGGTATTGCACATCACCTGTGCACCTTTGCAAATGGTCTGACTTGGTCTTTGCTAGGAAATCACCTTACAATCACCAGGCCAGCCTTGGGAGGAACAAGGATCATCCAGGGCCTGGTCTGAGTCTGGAGAATGTGGGCTTCTTGACAATGATTTAGAGACTGGTAGGCAGAGCTCTCTTCCCTTTTTTAATGCTTTTGCATCCCTGTCCCCAGTCTAGAAGGTTACTGCATCGCTGTGGTTCACCCTCTCTAAAGCCTCTGTGTGTGTTCCCTGTGCCTTCCAATGGGCACAGTCACAGCAATAACATGTTATTAGTTAGGAGTTGTTCTGCTTGGGAATAAAGCAGAAAAACAGCCCATGAAGCCACAAGTAAACAAAACTGTAATTCCTGAAAATGTGGCTAATGAGAAACAGCCGGTTCCATTTTCCCACAAAGGGAACCAGGGTCCTATTCTTCTAAGCTCTAGAGCTAGGAGACTTAGTCATATCAGCATTAAGAAAGCTTTACACTGAGTGTTGGGGGTTTTCTAACAGAAAAAATAGGCTAAGATTTGCTGATTCTTGCATTCTTTCATCTTGTTTCTATCCATTTGGCTTATGTATGTTTTGAATTGTGCTGATCAAAACATGCTTCAATACTCTCCAGCTACATTACTTGTTTAAAGTCATGACACCTATTAATCCCAATATCCATCTGATAATACATTTTGTGCATTTCTGCCAGCCTCATCTAGCAATTCCCCCTTGACTATGTTCTCATTAACCCTAGGACTCTTTTCCGTGATCTCTTCATTTCTCTGTACTCATGTTTATTCATCCTTTCCTTTATTTGTTGGGGTTGAACTTCAATTAATTGATTTCAGCTCATTCTTCTAAATTGCACTTTGTGTATTCTCACCTTCCAGAGTTATGTGCATGCTTCCCTCTTTCTATTCTGCAGGTATGGGTAGGCTCTCAAGCTGAGAGGGGTAGCTTGGGCATGACAGGAGACCTCTTTGATTAATTCTCCACCACGAACACTTATCCTGGGTGTTTGGCTGTTTTTCATCAGGCTTTGTACAAGGCAGAGGTATCATCAGTTGACATTCCTGTAGCAGAGACTTGTTTGCAATTTCGCAAAGAATTAGCTTCTCTTGTTTCCTTGTCATTCAACATAAAGATAAGAGAGGACTCATAAAATCATAGAATGGTTTAGGTTGGAAGGGATCTTAAAGGTCATTTAGTTCCAGCTCCTCCACCACAGCACAGATGCCACCTGCCTGGCTGACAGAGCACAAAGTCGTGTATAATGCAACTGACAGCAAAAACCAGTAGGAGATAGGGAAGTCAAATACTTGCTCCAGATCTTCTTAGGAAAAATGGACCAAACTGTGTTTTTGTGTGACCTCTCCTGAGAAGATGGGCTTTTGTCCTCTTCCAGTAGCAAGACCACAGTGAGGTCCATGAATTTCCTAATGCCGGTGTGTTAGCAGATCTGATCCATGTCATCCATGCTACACTTGGCTCATGTTTTAAGCTCCTAGCAGTGGTACTAACAAAGTCCTTGCGCTAGCTATGCTATTTTTAACCACGAAACCCATGGTGTTTGTAGATCCAAACCCAGGACACAGGGAACAAACGTATTTCACTGTAGTAATGCCAATATACTGACCATGGCTGGTGTTCCCAATGGAGCTCCTCTTCAGAGAGCATCTGTCTTAGATTTACCCCCTTCTCTCCTGGAGCCCTTTCTAGTTGCCTGATAAAGAGCCAGGGAGAGAGCTCCTCCCATGCTGGCTGAAACAAGTCAGGGTGTTTGAACAATGCCACCTCCCAGCATGGGAGATCGGGCAGGCAAGTGGGAGGCAAGGAGGAGGGAAGAACGCACCTCTGAGCAATAGCCTTCCTGATGAATTTGAATGAGGGTGTTGGTTCACAGCTCCAACAATTTTTCCACCTCCAGCAAACTGCTGACTACCATCTGATGGCAAAATAAACCAAAATTACGTGCATCGCCTCTACTGCCTGCTCTAACAGCAAAACATCTGCATAGCTGTGGTCCTGAACCCCTCTGGTAGTTTGAAGTTTAGGATTCAGATCCTTCTTATGAAAAGGATGTGATGTAATCCACTTTCCATTCAGTGGCTTTCATAGATTTGGAGGCTGAGAAGACATGCTTAGAACAGCTGTGTAGTTCAAAATGAGTGTGTGTTGGCTGCAAAACACTGCATGGTGGGACACACTTCCCTGCCTTTGGCACACACTGGGCGAGCTGGGGTTAGAGAAGTACCATCCAGATTTCAGTAATCAACATACAAGGTCATCTCAGGGAACTACAGACATAGCTACTGTGGAGTATTTTTTGTCCCCTAGGCTTGTTATCCTGTCAAAGTATATAATTAAATTGGCTTCTCAGATGCATTATAGGCCCTAGTTGTCTGCTATTTATCACCTTATTTTGCTGCTCACACAGCAACTACTTTATTAATTCCTTACCTATTTTTTAGCTATCGATGTAGTGTTCTTTGTGTTCTAGTTCCCTGTCCTCCGTTACCTGTATAGACTGGAAGCTATCTCATTTCTTGGAAGGAACAGTTGGCTTATATTCTTTCCCAGCAGATAACATTTAGGGTCACACTTTGCTTTCAAGAGTGCTCATAAGTAATCATCAGCAGTTGTGATTATTCAGCTGGTTACCCAGCTTGCACTTAGTGTGCTACATTGAGTAATAGTCTATATTTAAGTTTTCTGTGTCTTCATGTTGAACTGGCAGGACCCTAGATTTGTTTTGGGATTTGGCTCATTGCTTCCTTCCCGCTATTAAAGGCTTTCTAAAGGTATTATGCTTTTTGGCAGAAAATAGGAAAGAGTTTCAATCTTCATACAACCACAATAAACCAAAATACTCATGTCTTTCCTGTAGTAACTGAAGGGTATCCAACTGCTTTATTAACATGAACTAGTATGTTCTCAATGGCTCCTCTGTAACAGAAGAATATCACTCCTGCTGTCTGTTAGAAAAGGCAAACTGGGGTACAGAAGGGGTGTGAATTGCTCCAAGTTCATACAGAGCCACAAGCTGTGATTGAAATCTCTGACGCCTGTCTTGAATGGCTGCACTGGCATATCTGTAGTACTAAAGCTGCTCAGAACCAGCTTCCTTAGCTCTGTAAGGCACCGATAATTCAGTGGAGCCCTTGCTTTCCTGGATGGTCTCCTTGCAATAGCCAGATACACACTTTGGGTGAAATGCTCCCCAAATTTCTCCTAGTTGTTTTTGCCACCCACAGGAAAAATATGTGGGTCTGGCAGCCTCCCCCACCTTATGGATGCAGCTTGTATCCTGATCCCTGTAAAATCATTTTCCAGAGAGACTTCTGCCAGGATATAAGAAGGAAGGGGCTCTAGAGGTAGGGAAGACCTTGTCATCAAGGACAATAAGTTCCTAGAGGTAGAAAAGTCATATTTTTCCAGCCTACTTTGCCTAAGCTGTGGCAAGACCAGTTATATGGTGCTGATGAAAGAAGAGCCGGAGTTTTTGGGATTGATGGGGAACAGCAAGCCTTGGAGGTAGAAGTAGCTAACTTCTCACCATCAATCTCTCCAGGGGTTTCTCCTACTTCTTCCATCCAGGCCTATCTTCTTTTCTCCCTGATTTTCCCCAAACCCTTAGCCCTGGAATAGTAAAATTCAGTTTCGCTAAAGTCATTGAAGCATTGAGCTGTTCCTGAGCTATAATCTCTTTGTGCATTTCCCATTTTCCATGCTCCAGTGTCTGAGGTAAAAGCTTCCTTTCTCAAAGAAGGAAGGTTCTATCAAATACGATTCCAGGCCCAGAGTGGGAAGAGTGAATAAACATTCAAAATTTATATTCTTAAATGTAATGAATTTTGAAGGCAATCTTGTGTTTTGAGACCTATGCGTGCCTTTTTATCATTTGGAGCTGGCAAAAGTATAAGTGTCTGGAGAAGTTTTAAATCCTGTTTACATTATAAATGGAGTACATTGCTCCCATTCCCCACTCCAGATCAGCTATAGTGGGTTTTTTAAAAAGTGCCTATCAGAAACATGAGCTTCCCTCCTTTGGGGGTAGCAAGATCTTCTTCCTTCAAATGATCCTATTTGCCCTCTAAAAAAATTCAGCTTCACAGGTGGAATCAGGCCCTGACAGAAGGGGACACTGACGTGGAGGGAACAGCAAGAGGGATAAACAGCTCCAAGCTGCCCTTACTCATGCAGGGATACAGGTGGTCAAGTGTGAGACACTTGGGCAACGCGCTGGGAGAGGATGCTGGCTCTCTGCCTGAGCATAGCAGCAGCTGAGATATTAATTCCATGCTGCAGCGAGTGCTGAGTTCCCTCAAAATGAAAATAAGGCAGTTGTAAAGAGAAGTGGAGACCCAGGGTTAACTGTGATATCCTGCAGGAGAAGATAATATTGAAGCGTTGTCAAGCACTTTCATACGCCCCGGTCATTTCATCTTTGTGTCCAACACAATGGCCAGGAAGGGAGCACAGCACTTAAGGCTCAGAAGGGAGAGCAGGTAGGGGCAGAAGTAGCTAAAGGACTTGGAAGGTCAGAGAAAAGAAGGAAAAACATTTCTGTGTTTCTCACAGAAACCTGAGCAATAATCCTGTAACACAGACACAGCTGCAGCCGGCAAAAAAGATGCAAAACAAAAACCAAAATCCTCCTGAGATTAGGAAACAGTGAGGAGCTAGACTAAAAACCAGACACATTTCAGAATAAATTCAGTGTTTCAAAAGCAATGATGCAAAAGGCACATGAGCCACAGTAATAAAATGTGGTATGAGCTGTTACCGTAAACAGAGAGGAATAATTGACAGGGAACTAAAACAGATCCACACAGCAGGCATAGCCCAGGGCTCTGCAAACCTATGGCTGAATGAGAGGAAGAGGAGTGGCGTGGGGAGAAGTCAGAGAGAGACTGACAAATCACAGGCAAAAAATAAATAAACCACACAACAGCCCGTGATCCCTGAGACTGAAAATTCAGCTGGAAGGTGTCTTGAGGTGGATCAGCAGAAAGAATAGTAGGCATGTGGAAATAACAGGCTCAGTCTTACCCCAAACTAGAAATATTGGTATTTTCATATATAAAAATAATATGACGAAAACCAAATATCTTTGGGGCTGAAGAAGAGAGTCAGTGTTTGTGAACTGCTTGGCCAATTTGTTTCATCCTTTGGGCTCGTTTGCTATCAAAAACCTGTAGCTTAGGAGAAAGTGGCCAGTTTGTGTGTGGAGGGGAGAAAAGCCATGGCTGGGATCTGAGACACAGCACCACAGACAAAAGCTCCTTGGAAAACAGTCTGGTGTGGTGACAGAGTAGCCAAAGATGCAGGATGAACAGCACAGAGTGCAGAAAGCTGCAGGTGAGCAAAGGCTTTACAGAATATCTGGCAGGTTATCACATTCTTCTGACACATACCATAGACCCATGAAAGTCTGTGCACAGACACAAATGTTTGCATGCCATGCATGTTTGTGTATGTTTATAGACTTCAAAACCACCTGAGAATAACCATGGGTGGTGTTTGTTCCAACAGAGAAGGATGTTGCTATTTCACAGTTCAACAGAGTGGTGCTGCACAGCCTCTTTCATGGAAATCGTATCCCAAAAATGCTCTGCGAGTTAAATAATACAAGCACTGCTTTAAACAATAAATAGTAGTGTAACAAACGAAGGATGTTGAGAGACTGCAGTGATGTTTTCAGCTGATATTAGAAAAAGATGGAGAGGCAGATGAGCACTTGTGACTGACCATTGGACAAGAAGGCCCATGAAGGTGCTGGCTGATGCTAGGCGAGGGAAAAAACCCTCTAGTGGGTAGAGGGATCATTGCTTTGTACCCCACAGCATGCAGGGACCTAGCTGCAACAAAGGGACATAGTCATGCTTCCTGGGGTGCCTACAGGTGGTTAGCAGCAATCTCTGCTCGCAGGCAGCAAAAATCTACCCTACAGCCACAAATTCACACAGATGGGTGGACATGTATCACTTAGTCCCATCCCATTCATATTTGTGATATTTTCTCCCTCTTTTGCTGTGAAAATGCCCATTCCTGTCATTTCTCAAGCAATCTCTGCAGAGGGGCCTTGTAACCATTTCCCTGCACCTTGCTAACACAGTTTACACCTTAATGGGGATGTAGATTTTTCAGTGCTGCTTCTGAATAACTAAAATGTTTTTCCGTACATGTGAAGAGAAGTGTGTCAGCCTTTGATCATCAGTAACCATCCCCTACCTAAAATATAATTGGCTACGGCAATGTCATTTCCTCATATCTTGTGAGTAGTAGAAAAGACAAGCAGATAAAGAACAAGAATTGAAATGAAACTCTGACGATGAATACAAACTCCTGCCTTTACAGAATATTCATCCTTTACAGAATATTCATGCCCTGTCATAAACCAACTGAAAATGTCTGGGCATGCATTCTTCAGTCATTTGCCCTCCCTACCTGCAACATACCGCTCAGAGAACCAGAACAGAGGAAAGCACAACAAAACCAGTGATGTCCAGAGGAAAAAAGTTGAAAAAAAAGACTTCCTGCCACCCTAAACCTTGCGATTTGAGACTGTTCTTGGTTCTCCAGAGAGGTCAACAAGAGGCAAGAGCATCACCTCAAGGAGTGCTTAGAGCTTTGTAGACTCAGTCGTGTGTGTTTTGACAGATGTTTTGATTTGTTTTGCTGAAATCTTTAGGACAGGTAAGTAGATCTCTCCTACATGCTGTCTGTCTCTCACTGCGAATGCCTTAGTTTCGTGGACATTGTAGAGAAAACTACAATCATGGTACATCTAAGCCAGTCTGCTTCACATTGTGGGAAACTGCTCTGTGAGTCTGTTCAGAGCCCTGTCAGAGAAAAAAAAGGTTCCAGAGATTTCTTTGGGATTTGGATCAGATTCTGCAAAATATGCTCAACACTGATTTTGCATTTAGCTATCGCTTCTTCATGCTGAGATTCAGCATTTTCAGAGAGGGTCAGCTATACAAGAGAGAAGGTACTCCTGGCATTTCTGTTTTCTTCCAATGACATGAAGATGCTGTGTAGTACGTATATGCATTTTGTTCAAGGTACCTGTTTAAGGGAGGGGAAAAAAGAGAATACGCAAAATTGCCCTTCCCATGTCATTATCAGCCATGGTGTGATTAGGAACAGAAGTGCCATTACTTTAACAGCAGATGTGAGAGTCTGGCACCCCCCACAAAGTCGGATGACCGTCTGTGATGGCTTGAAGGGAAAAACCCCTTTCCCTGTTGAGCAACTTCTCTGTAAGTAAAAGATGTGCCAATGTCCATCTCCATTATTCCCCTGCACACCGCACTGTGAGCACCTGGAGGTGTCTCAGACTCAGCATTTTAGTTTGGATTATGTGAGTGCTTTTCATGAGACTTTCCTGGTTGTGCCCTATCTCCTGCTTTGACTTGCAGTGTGGAGCAGCCTTGAAGCACACGAGCAGATTCCTTCCATGGGAAATGGAAGCCACAGACATGCTCCAGAAACACTCCTAACATATTCCAGCTGCTAACGGTGATTCAGTCCATGGGTCCAAACCAGAGCTGGTCTGAACCAGCCTCCCCAGCCCAAACTGTTTCACTGCACAGGTCTGCTCTGATGCTTCTTCACCTCTTGCTAATGAAAACATACCATTACCACAAATAGTCCAAGTTAGCCCTTTGTTCATGTTTTTGTTTTAAAAGGAGAGATCTGTTTATCCACTGAGCAGCAGCCATGAGGCGCAGCAAGGTCCCACATGGCATTGACATCTCTGCCAAAGCAAAGATGATCTTCCTACCAGGAAAGCATTTGTTCTCATTTGGGAGTTCTGTGGGCATTGCTGGTCAGCCAAGTCCGTCTTAATTAATCCTTGACCTATCATTTTGTGCTTTTCAGGTTGCCCCAGTAGTGGTCTTTTACTGAGATCTGATGCTTAGGGAAGTGGTTATGCAGCATCCTCCCTCCCTTCCCAAGGTAACTTCACAGACATTGCAGTGCCAGAAGTAACATGATATGACCTCAGATATCTAGCTGAGTGACCCCTGTGCAACAGGGGATAATGAAATTCAAGTGTCTGTGTGTGGTGTTTGCCAGCAGCTGCCTGAAAACAGCCCAGGCGGCTGTTTGGAAACAGTGCACGCAGGCAACAATCAGATGACTGCTCTTGCAAGAGGTGTCATGGATGGGTGTTGTTCTCTCTGCTCTGGGCTTGGTGGCTGCCCTGCACCCCCCAAGAAAGGAGAGAGACAAAGCCTGATGCAGTGACAGGCACTCCAAAACACTGCCATCCGAAACGGCAAGGGACAGGGCGGTGCCCCAAGTCAGACTTGGTGGCCACCAGCACTCACCAGGGCTGCCTGCACAGAGTTCATCAGGGCAAATACCAGTCCAAGGTTTCAAACAGGTGTGATCCACTACTTGCCTGATGAGCTGGGCTAATAATCAGCTGTTCCCTGTTCAAAGTCTTTTTTTCTTCCTACCTGGAACTTGTGTATCATTGTTCTTAGCTGCACAATTTTACAAATCTAGCTTAGGTAGATGACAGATCTATCTACTGCCAGAAAGTTCTGCCCTTGTGAGTATTTATAGATCACAACCAAAGTCAGTTCTTGATCTTCTCTGGACCGAACTTGAAGTTGTCATCAAAACTACTGACTGAGCTCTTTTTTTTTGACAATTACTTGGACATCTATGAGCCAGTCTTTAATTTCACCAGCGCAGTGCTGGCCACACTGATTTTTTAATTGTCTTTTCTTTAATGAGAAGGACACGTGCAACTGTCAAATAGACATCTCTTATTTCCAGCGATCTATAAAGATAACTTTAATCAGATAAATAAAGAATCTCATTTTTATAAGAGGTTTCATTGATTGCTTTTAAGAAAATAGGTTTCAGCATTTGCTGGCATTGAGTATGCTCCCATTCATTAATGCTTTATTCACCTCCCATATGTGCTAGCAATAATTTTGCCTGGGACTAGTGACAGATTGATTGGACTTGGGAAATCCAGGTATGGACTCACACTTTGAAGGGACTGGCATGCTGCTGGCTGGCACATGATCAGCATGACACCAGCCATGCAGTACCAGCTGCACAGGTGCCCAGTCTGCCTGTGGGGGGGGCAGACTTGCAACCAAATCTTCTGCACATGCAGGCGAGCAGTGCCTGGTATGTACTGCCCTCATTTCTGGGGACAACCCTGGGTCATGCTGTTCAACCAACAGTCACTTCTCTGGCCCTCTGTAGCTTCCCCTGACTTTCAATGTGTTCTACAAATACTGTCAGTGCTTCAGAAAGCTCCTCAGACACTTCTTTGAAAATTCTTGGTCACCAGTTTTCTGGTACTACTTCTGTGCATTGCTGTGATGGCTGCTTGCATCCTCCATTGCTACTGATGAGATAGAACATATTTCTTCCTTCCTGTGAAATAAGCACTTCCCATTTCTTTCCAAATACACAACATAAATATTCAATGAATATTTCTTCTTTTTGTGTTATCACAATTGGTAGTTCTGCCACCTTTAACACAGGGAGCTGCAGGGACTAACAAAGGAAAAAGACATTACTGAATTTGATGAGTGGCATTTTTGTCAGAGAGAGAATGAGTGTGAAATGCCAACAAAAAAGTTTAAGTATGAAATCACAAGCAGGTTATAACCAACCAAAATATCAGGTTCTAAAATGCTTTCCACACAGTCCTCCATCCCTTGGGATCTGGGGACAAAAAGAACTACTTTAATACCACTATTCCATGAAGAGGATTGTTTGGTATGGCAATACAGATAGCATGAGGATTTGATGGTCCAAGAGGTCCCTATGATTCCTGTTCTCCTGTATGATTGCAACAATTTCGTTAGGTCTTAGTATACTTAAATAATGCCTTCTTGCCCTTAATATTTAAACCCAGGATTTTTTCATTAGTGTTTTATCTTCTTCCATCAGCTGTTTCTTTCCTAGCTGGTGACTTGTTTGCACAGCCACCAGACTTTCTGTTATTCTCATTTGTTACATACATTAAGGTTTGCAATATTAATTGTTGCTTGTCACTTTCACTTCTTGTCTTTACTAAGATGCCCTCTCTTTCTTTACTAAGAAAGCTTCTCATAGAACAGCAGGTTGTGGGTTTGGGAGGAATCTAATTGGTTTTTTCAAACACAATGTTCTTATTTTGATGCTAAAATTTTTCCTTGCAACAATTATTTGACCGTAGCTGACCTCCAGAAATTGTCCTTGGAAAGAACCAAATAGACTCCTGCAGGCTCAGAAGTGGTCTGTCTGCACACGGTGGAGTTTGTCAGCACTTCCACAGAGGGAACCAACTCTCTGAGGGGACTTGTTTTTACCCATCCTAAGAGAAAATATATCCATCATTTCCTGCAAGTATGAGATTGTTTCCATAGTGCTGGCTCCAAACCTGCAGCATCCAGCTCCCTTGTTGGGACTTTGTTGTTCAGCCAAGCCCCAGCTACTCTGGTAGGCTGCCAGGTCTGGCAACCCTGAGGAACTGGGGACCCAACAGCCACTTCCAAGCCTGGAAGTGCCAGTGGAGGGCTGGGAGGTGAGGCAGGGTACACAGACGGGTCATTTCTCACCGGGGGACAGCACCCACAGATGTCCTCAGCAGTTCTCTCAGTAGAGCAGCTCAGGACTATCTGGGGGGTTGACACACGGCTTGCAGGGCGAGGAAGCCTGGGCACCCCTGATGAAGAGTGCACAGGCTGTAATTGAATCCCTTTCAGTTTATACCCTGCTGGAAGCTTCGCTTCAGGAGTGCCAGAAAAAAACCCTGCGCACTGAAGGAACACAACAGCTCCAGGCAGGCAGAGGCATTTTCCACACATGACCTACAACGAATTGCCTCTTTATGTTCAAACTTCAACTCTTCATTAGCAATAGGGTCATTGGCTGCTCCTTCCTCCAAAAAACCACAGAGGCAGCACTAAGTGCTGGAGTTAAAGAGGAGTAAGCACTTTTCAATTAGCCACGAACTTTATGAGACGTGAGACTGCGGCAGCAGTGCGGAAGGTGCCGGGTGTCCCTGGGCTGGGCTGGGCTGCAGCAGGCAGTGCAGCCCAAGGGCAGCGACAGGCGTGGGGACTCAGCCTCTCCACTTGTTCATCAAGCCTGCTGCTCATTTACAGCCATAAATGTCACGTTTGGCTGCAGTGGCATAAATAACAGGTGACATTTTAACAATATTGGCAGCACCGTGCGGGGAGTCTTCTAGCACTGATGAGTTATGTGAGGCCAATGTGAGTTTTGTGGGGTTCATTCATTCTCCTTTTTCGAGGCAATCGCCTGTTTGCTCCTGAAAACAAATGTTAAATTAAAAAACACTCATATTCATTGCAAATAGCTTCTCAGGAAGATTTCTGACGTTGTAAAATGGCAGAGCTATAACTCCGAGTGAATACTGGAGGATGAGAGATGGCTATGAAGAGAAGCATCCTCTATGAACATGTCATTTGCAATGGGATGGAAATTACTCCTGATAATTCAACCTTCTGGACATGGGAACTTGGCTGTAACAACAGGTTTTGCTGTAAAAACACATTCTCTACATTGGCATCTGCCTCTCGGTGTCCTTTCACATACCTGGAACAGTCCATTGGAGTAAAATGGAATATGTATATTTATATGCATAATATAGCAAAATCTTCTCTTGCTGCCAGCCCCTTGTTTATTTCTAAATGACACAATAATTAAGGTGAGTGATTTATGACAGAAATACATGTGAAGTCGCAGCCTGATTAATAGAGGGGGAAAAAACCCCATCAACTCACAAAGATAAATAATAAAAGTACTGAAAGTCTGTACTTTGATCCGAATCACCTTGAGAATTTCAAGCTGTTTAACAATATTTTACAAGCTGTTTCAAGCCACACAAAGACAACCCCACTGCCTGCCAGCAGCAGCAGCATGGCAGCATGGTGGCAGGGAGGGAGCACTCCACTGCCCCTCCCTTTTCCTCTGGCACTTCTTTCTGCCTCCAAGTCGATGTGCTCAGCTGATGCTCCTTAAAACCCGCTGCGTTCGCTCCGTTACTCCCCCCCTGTCACCCACCCACTCGGCGCCAGAGAAGGGATCTACTGAACTCTCATCAATGCTGAGAAAAAGACCAGCCTGGAGACAGAGGATCCCCAGCGGCTCCGGGCTGCCTGGATGTATCCATGTCCATGTCTTTCTCTTCTACCTGCAAGAGGTGTGGAACATCAGGGGTTGTGCACCTGTAGTCCTGCAGCTCTTATATGGTGTGATTTCAACAGCAGCTTCCCCTCGACAACCCCTCCTGCACTGAGGGCAGCTGCAGGGTCCCAAACCCGCTTCTCCTCTCACCCCATGATCTGCTGCTGCCTTGGTCATCCTGCAGAATGGGAGTGGGCTGCGATCCCACACTGGCAGGATTGCTTGCATCAGGATACATCCAAACTGTGTGTCCAGCTGTCTCCTTTGCTGTGCTGTGCATTTCAAAGGATATTCAGAGCTTGGACCTGTGACAGTTTGGACTCCTGGGTGCTCTGACACCTACACCTATTTTTATTTTTAATTATCTGCCGAAACTGTATTTTTTTCCTGAAAGCATTCCTGCCACACCACACTGCAAAATCCCTGGTCTGGTTATGGGCATGTATGGCCAGCAAGAGAGATGGAAACATCTTATCCTGAGGCTAACACTAAACTTGGGACTTCCAATTGCAGAATCAGTTTGTTTCACCCAACCTAACAATGTACCTGGAGTATATTCTCCATTTTGGGGCTCCCCAGTGAGGAAACACATTAACACGGTGTTCAGCAGCAGGTCTCCAAGATGGTTAGGGAAGGGCAGTGTGTGACATATGGGGAGAAGCTGGGTGAACTGGGTTTGTTCATGTAAGATGTAAGAGAAGGTCTAGGGAGATCTTAGTGTTGTCTGCAATGGGAAGGCACAGAGAAGATGGACCCAGCTTTTTCTCGGAGATGCACTGTAGCAGAGACAACAGGCATGAGGTGGCATGCGAGCAATTCGGATGTGGTATAGGAAAAGCTCCTTTATCCTTTAAGGGTCATCAAAGATTGAAATAGAGTTCAGAAAAACTAGGAAATCTCTCTTCTTGGAGCTATTAATGACTCTGCTGGACAAAGCCATAAATAACCTGCTTTAATTGGGCCTGCCCTAGCGGGGCCTCGGGCTGGATGGCCTCTGGAGCACCTTCCCAACTTCAATTAGTTTGGGATTTGGTGAACATCATTTATTGAGCTACGCTTTTCCTCTAAAATGAAAAAAATTACCTCTTTGATGAGGAGATAATATACTTGTTATAAACTCTGTCCCCTGGGATCTCTCAGAACTGGACAACTAAAGTACTAAATATATGCACCACCACTCAGAGCTGGTATTACACTGCCAGCACTTCAGAGTTAATTATTTTTTGCTTTCAAAGGAGGAAAAGTAATTTTAAAAATAGTTTAGTATCAGTCTCACACCAAAGGTGTTTCTTACTTCTTTTCTTCTATAAACCATCAGTAGCATTAATTAAAATTTTCATTTCTTTTCCAGTTCCTTTTCTACTGTGAAGACTGGATCTTTAATAAGTAGCTGCCATCTCAGTAGTGGGTCCTTTCAAAATCAGGGCTGAAATTTGTAGGATGAGATCTTGAGGAGATCTTGAGGAGATGTGGGATCTTGAGGAGAGGGGCACGGTGGTGTCAGAATTACAAATGCTCCGTAACCAGCAGAGAAAACCAGACCTTGCTGTAAGTCATGATCCACAGTCCCAGGAGCATTCCAGCACTCAAAGCTACCTCCCGAAGGATCTGACCAGCTCCCAAGAAGGCAAGACTGGAAAGGGCAGAGCCTTAATCTATTTAGTCTCTCCCGCTAGAGGGACTGTTCCCTATCTTCCCCCTGCGTATTTCTAGGACCTGGCATTGCTGCTGGGCTCCCAGGTCTGTGTCCTCCCACCTCCACCACTGCTCCTCAGCAAGGCAGGGGGGTGACCTCAGCACATACCACTCCCCCAGATGACCCTGGGTTTGGAGGCTAAAACTGGAGAATCAGGGAAACGTGATGCTGGACTCTCGTGGAGTTTGTCACCCTATAGTGCTAATATACCCCTTCGAGGACTCTGTAACTTGGAGCACAGCAAGATATTCCAAGATTTGGGCATATCAAGCTATTTCAGGGTCCTGCTGTGCACCTTGCTTCTCTCTAGGTAATCACCAGATTTCTGGGCCCCTTTACTACTCTGAATATTGATCAGTCTTCAGGAGTAGCACCAGGTTCAGCAGTGATTCTTCCAGAGCATCCTCTTTCCAGTGGGAGTGCTGAACTTTCCTTCCCACCTCTGCTTCCAATCTCATCCTTCATTCATTTTGATCATTTGATGTAGAAGATGGTTGGAGAAAGTGTAGGATAACAGCAGGATTTTCCTTCTTTGTATATTTGGTGAGGGCATTTCAGGGCACTTAGAGGGGGAAAGTGCAGTTCTCTGCGAAAGAACTTCCACTCACACTGTCTGCAATGGTCCCAAGAGATCATTAATTCTATTTATTCCAGTTTCCACGATCTGATGAGCATGGAAATCCCATCCTGTACAGAAATTGGACACACTTGTTTCCTGCTGCTGCTCTGGTACCCAGGCTGTGAGTCTGTGCTGTACTGCCAAGAGATCACAGGCTCACTTCTGCTCCCCGCTCCAACTCCAGACTTTGCGGGCCGAGAGTGGCACCAAACAGAAGTGCTCTGACCGCCTTCCGAGGCTGCCTATTCATCAAGCAATGGGGACAAGAAGTTAAAATGTGCATATTTGTATGCAGAATAGGTGAACCCCTTTGAACAGCACGTACTAGAAACCCCATGCACTTTATCACCAAATTCCAGTAAAATCACTTAGACTCAAGATGACTCACAGATTCCAGAGCCATCAAGGCACAGGCACAAAGCTGGAGCGCTGGGCCCAACAGCTTTGTACAAGGTTTAAAATCAGGTAAGCCTTGAGTTAACTTAACTGTACATAAATATGTGAGATAAGACAACCTCACCTAAGGGCACTGTGTTCCACACCTCGCCTCTTGTGCAGAGGAGAACATCTTAGAGACAAGTCACATATTTCTTTCTGGTACAGGTACTTTAACAGTCTCTCTGTACAAACGTGTATACATGCAAACACAGGCACACGTATTACATCCTCACCTTGGGATTGTTTTTCAAGGAATTGGTCGTTCACACAGCACCAGAGAATAGTGCTGTGAGCTCAAACAAAATGAGATATGGTATTTTCAATTTGGTCTACTCAAAGATATCCTGTCTGTGTAGGATATACCGAAGGAGTTACTCATTAAGCTTTCAATATCTAGCATTTCCCAGCAGGGACTTCTGTGTGGCAAGTTCGTTACGTGATTTACCTACAAGAAAAACAGAAACCATGGCAGACCGGGATATCCTGCAGGCCAAGTGGGGACAGAACAATGGAATTAGTCTTACATGCACCAGAAATCAGGTTGTATTTTCAGTTTCTCTGATGTTGCAGTTACTTGTGACATGGAAACTGAAGGGGTTTGTCAGAGTTATGTCATCCTTTCTAAACCATCCTTCAGGTGTCTGGGCTCAGAGGCATCTCACAACTGGTTTTGCTGCTGTTTTTTCTCCTACTTGCTTCATTGCAAGATTACTTGTTAATCTTCAAATTATGTTTGACATCTCACTGTAAATAGTCTGGGTTATAAACATCTCTGTGTCAAAATCTGAGTGTGTTTGCCTACCATTCTGGTGTGTGTCTCTTTCTTAGTCTGCCTGTTCAGTAGCTGTGTCCTTGGTGATGACTGTGTTTGAATTTGGAAAGTGATTTAGACACAGGTTTGCATTTAACCAGTTAGATCTGCCTGGCAGGTGGAAATTCAACTCCAAATGAGAAAAAGCTACTTCAGAATGTCTGGCGAGGAAACAGGGACGTGGTGGCCATGAGCACACGGCTATTGAGGAGTCACAGGGAACCGGGGCTCAGTACCACTGCAGATGAAGTCACTTGGTGAACCTGGTACATCCTTGTTCCTTAACTGCTTCTGGATGTCAGAATGGCTGTGTCCAGCAAAGCATTTCCTATCATTTTTGGTCAGAAGAACAGCCAAATCCAGGCAGGTGAGAACCAGTCCTCACACGGGAGATCTTTACCAGTCCATCTCACACTGACGTTAACAAAATGGTTTGGGTCATCTTGTTCCAACCCCCCTGCCATGGGCAGGGACATCTTCCACTAGACCAGGCTGCTCCAAGCCCCATCCAGCCTGGTCTTGAACACTTTTAGGGATGGGGCATCCACAGCTTCTCTGGCGATCTGTGCCAGTGTCTCACCACCCTGACAGTGAAGAATCTCTTCCTAATATCTAATCTAAACCTGGCCTCTTTCAGCTGCAGAGACAGGCAGCCTGCAGAATGCTGAACACTGTTCAGCAGTAAGTATCTGACCCAGCAATAATTCCGGGGCCAACATTCTCAAGTGCACATCAACTTATATAATTATTTTATAGGATTTAAATGAAAATAGTAATTCATCAGAAATATGTAAGGAGGTGACTCTCCATCTGACAGACATTCTCCCCATACTGAGAGAAACAGAAGCAATTATCTGCATGCCTTTTCCTATGCAAGTGGATTAGTCTTGTGCCTCTGTCTCAAAAGATATTCAAATGTGACTTGGGATTAATTAAATCACAAGACACCTGGAGGGAAAGTCAGAAGCATGTACATTTTCTACACCAGACATTTTAAAGTGTGGAAAAAGGAGTATTTTACCAGCAAAACCTTTTGGTCTTGATGGGGGAGAGGAACTGAAGACCAGCTTGGGAATTTCATGGCAGAGAGCACAGAAGAACCCAAACCATGGAAATGTGCGTGCTTGTAATTGCAGCTACCACCCGCTGCAGCTGATGGTCTCTGGTGTCCAGCAGCAGTTGAAGGGCTGAGAGGTTCCAGCGGTGCTGCACATTGTACAAGTGATTGTTTCTGGTTACCTCTTATTAAGAGCAGACACCTTTTGGTGTCTGGTGATGGCAGCAATTAGAGTCTCAGCTCCTGTGAAGATGGTCAAGGTTGCCTCACTCTCCTTTCCCATCTTGTTCCTGCCATTTGGGCAAGGAAAGCTGTGCAGGGTCCTCCACCTCCTCGCAGGAGGCACCTTCTGCTGATCTCTCCATCATACATGAGCTCACACATCAGAGTATCAGAGTCTCTGGGAATAAATTCACCTCAGATCAAAGTCCCAGTGCCCCTTAACTCCAGCTCAACACCTGTCTTGAGCTTTCTCACTATATCAGCTAGCAGATCCCCAGTAAAACATCACTTTAATGCAGTTTCCTAATTGCTAGAGACTGTTCCCTAAAGGATTAGAAACGGGTGAAAGTTTTAGTGGAATGCTAAGAAGTTAAGAGGAAGAAAAGAGGCAACGCTGTCCCCACGGAAAAGCTCAAGAAAAGATGAGATGGCAAACATGTCACTGTGCCTCAGCCAGAGCACAGGAGCTGTCCATCTCCCTGCTACCACCCTGCCTAGGAAAGCAGACATCCCAGCAAGCCCTGATAGAAAAACTGTACCATAATCTGTGTTACCGTGGGCTTGCCTGGGGGGAAGAGCTCAGTGACACAGAGGCACTGGGGATCGGTTCATGTGCTGCGCCTTCCCACCCAGCGTGGTTTAGTTGTGTGCCCGAGCCTCTGCTGCTTTTAAATTGAGCTCCAGAGCCATTTCACAACCCACATCAGCTATGGGACTCCTGCTGCTGCCCCTGCTCTCTGTGTTAAGTGGCCTGTCTCTCTGCCGAAACACTTCTGACACAGATCTCTCTGCTCCCCATCCCCTTTCCACCCCCAACTCCCACTCACTGGAGACAGGATAGGATCCAACAGTGCTCTGCCAAGCTATGGGGCTGCCTGACAGCCACAATGAGGGAGCACATTATATTTTAGAGCTCTGTCCAACAATTGCCTAATTAATTCCCATCCCCCACCCCTACATTCAGTACAGAGTGGTGACATCTCAATTTTCTTGTTCTCCCAACGAGGGGAACCTGCAGCACAGCGAACTTCCACAATTCACTCCTAGGCATTACGAGAAGGTGCCTGGCAAGAGGAAGCTAATGCTGACCCCCCCATCTCCCTGCAAAGTCAAATATAGGGATAAAAAAGGCGTCTCATGAGCAGGACTTATCCTCGCCAGCATCCCTCTCCAGCGCGCTGTGCTCGGAGGACAATTAAATTACACTGCCGTTTCCCTTTCATCATGATCCGATTTACAGGGGAATTAATAGGGGCAGAGGAAGAGGCCTGCATGAAGCCAAAGCCAGGGCAACTGGCAGCTATGAGCCTTCTTGAAAAACAGGAAGCTTGCCAGGATGTCTTTATTAGAGAGGAGAAGGGGGAGAGTGGAAAGGGCTGCTGCAGGAATGAAAGGCAGTTACAGACGTCAGCCTTGTTTACAGCAGGGATTTTGCACCGGTGCAGCTAAACCCTCCAGTTCAAAATCCACCCACAGGCATCTGCCACCAGCACAGCTGGAGGCAAAAAAATCACAGCTGAGACTTCTTGGCGGCTGCATGAAGAAGGAAGTCTGCCATACAAGAAGGGTGTTTGTCTCACTTGATCCCGTGGCTCTAGAGGTCATGCTCCACCTTAAGTGGCGATTACCCATTTCCCCCTGAGGATCTGCTCCTCCCCTGAGCTCACAGGATCGTTGTCCCCATGGAGCAGCCTGCAGCAGCCCTGTCTGTTCTGACACCCTGGTGGTGACCAAGCCTGTCACCCAAGAGGGACCGCAGGTGTCATGGAGACACTTACTTGAATATATAACAATATCCCAGCTTCTCACAGGTTGTTTGTCCAGGCTGTGAGTGTGCTGCTCTGCAGATGGAGCCACAGGAGCTGGCTCTTGTGGTGCCACTTCACATCCAGGCTGGTTATGGCTTGGATGCCCTACGCTGCGAGCGCAGCCATCGCTGCTGTTGCCAGCTGTGCTCCAGAAGCACTTTGGCCGCTGTGGGACAGCACGGAGCCGCAGCAATTAAACCACGGGGCCAGTAAGCTCTGTGCAGGATGCACATGAGGGTGCTTGTGAAACAATTCTCTATGTAAAGCCAGATGAACTCTAAAGGCACCTGGTTTGATAGCACTCCTGCTACTCCAGAGCAACCCATGTACCTCTGTGCCACGCTGCCTCATGCCTGCGAGCAGTGCTGTTTGGTGGCACTGGGACAGGCCTCTGCTAACTGGGAACTGGGGTGTACAGAAGCTGGTGGGAACAAGAGGAACAGGGAAGAATGTTCCCAGGTCCATCTTCCCACTCCGCAGTGCCCCTGCAGCACCTTTGTTCTTTTTTCTCTGTTATGTTCCATGTTACTAAGATTTTTCTGCTCACCTGAGTAGCTGAGCCCTTGGATGAACTTCCAGTGTCCAGACTGAGGAGAGAGGAGACACGGTGCCCCTGGGAAACCATCGCCCAGGTAGTTATAGTGTCTGCATCCTTAAATTTACATCTCCAGTGCCTCTGGTGCTGGAAAGGCACAGTGGGTTTTTTAGCATCTAATCCTTTTTGAAAGTTGACTTATGATAAAACTTTTGAGATGTGCTGGAATCCCTCAGCTCGTGATAACTCCCTTCTGTGTGAGGGATAGTCTTTGCAGATCACATAACACATGAGTGACTTCATTTTCATTTCTCTCCAGAGCTGGAGAAAAGCAACTCAGGTCATTGGAGAGCTTCTGAAGAAGCTTCCTGTGTATGGACTTCTCCTTGACATCAGAGGAATGGAGGTGATGGAGTAAAAGAGATGGATCAGAAACACTTCTGGAGTTTGGAGATTCCCGGGCAGGAAGAAAATGCTTCCAGAAGTCATAGCAGATAGATCATAGCTGTATGAAGGTGTAACTGCCTCTCAGGAGCACAATCAGAGGAAATGTCAATTCTTAATTTCAGAAATAAAATTATGAAAGGAGAGAAATAAGTAGTGAGCTAAAAGTTACTTGCATTCGTAAGAAGCCAAGGATCTAAAATCACATAGTGAGTTCAGTGGTGGGACGGTGTGTGTGTTACAAGCTAGTGAGGAGATGACAAAGCCTGTGTGTACCTGATGAATGAATTAGCTGTTAATTCTTGATTTCCATGCCCATCTCCTCCCATCCTGTTTTCACCTGGGGCTGCCTCACAGGGAGGCACGGTTCTGACACAGCCCTGTCAGTGGGACCAGTGGGCAGAGTTAGCTCAGGGGTCTGAGGACAGATGCTCATTTAAAGGGGGGGCTTATGATGCAAAGAATACCCCGCTGCTTTGTTTTAATTATTGTTGCTTGAATTACGACATTGGCTCTGAGAGGCAAGGCCACTGCTGTGTTGTCACTGTCACTGTCACCCGTGGTCCCACAACAGCCACCCAGCACAGCTCCTGGAGACCTGGCCTTGACCCTGACCTTGTCTACACCTCATCGACCTGGCCTTTTCCCACTGCCAATACAGTGCCAGCAGCAAGTTTTGTCTAAAATGTAAGGGGGAATCTCTACTCCCAGTAATGCTCAAGCAACCCCTGATGACAATTTGGCACCTGAATGGTGTGTGCTGGTGAAGCATCACTTTCTGCTGAGGTTTTATTCAGGTAGTGGTGGCATGAGGAGTGTGGGAGACAGGCATCCCAGCCAGTGACTCTCCAAGAGCAAGGGGAAGTGTGCTAAGAAAGGGAGAAGGAGCTGGAGAAACTAATGCCACTGACTTCAAAGATTAAGGATTCTCTCTATACTCTGAATAAAATGACTGACATCATCACTGAGCTAAATAGGCTTTTGTACTTGTGTTGGATTATTTTGGATGACAGTTTGATTAGCCTGATTGGTGTTGATTTGTGCCTAAGAATTGTATTACTTTGATTTAGCCTTCTATTCAAAAATTTATTTGAATTATGATATCATTTATTAACATGATTTGCTTTCTCCCAACAGATGTGTTAACTTTGCCCAGCACTAGAAGCTTGGTTTTTGGAGTGGAGCTCACAGTGCTGGTTCCGGCTGTGGGCAGAGCTGCCCTCTCTGTGAGCACTTGCTCACAAACCACCTGGTCATGAAGGGATTCCAACCATCCCATCCACTTAGTCAAGCAGACAGCAGATAACCCCTCAAACCCTGCTGAGCTACAGTCACCTGAGGGGCAGCTCACACTGCCCTAGTTCACACATTCTGGATAAACCCCTGAAGTTATGAAAAACACGGTTTTTCCTAATATTTTTAAGGCAAAGGAGTTCCTAGGAGAGGAAGGAGGAGGAAAGATTACTGAATCCTTGCTGAAAGCAAGGTGAGATCTTATGGCCTGGGAATGCAGCCAGCATCAAACCCCATTGCACTAAGGTCTGTAATTAACAATACATTGTTCCACCTCCACTTCCCAGTTGTGAACAGTGCTTGTACTCACTGAAACCTTCCTGGTGAGCTCCCATCTGCACTCAGCCACCCTTGACACTGGACAGAAATCACCCCTCATCTTCAGCCACACATTCCGGAGCCTTCCTTCTGACAGAAGGGCACCTGCAGACACAAAAAGCATTTTGAGGACATCCATGGAAGAAGGTTTTGTGCAGGTCATATCATTAACTGTCAAGGCATCTCTTGGGATGCTGCTGTAATCTTGGCTGCAGAAGAGCTGCGGCTCTTTGCTCGTGTGCCCCATAATCTGGAGATGGTCAAGCACTGCAGCAAGTGAAATAAAACACAGACTGACCTTCTCCTCAGGCCGAAAGCAATTTGAAAAGGAGCACCTCGCTGAGTCCACCTGGGAATTGCGGAAGGACATATTCAGGAAATCTGAAGATTGCCCCAAGCAACATGGAAAGCCCAGGTTGTTGAATCCCATGGCTGTAAAGGAGCAACCATGACCCTGGCTCCTTCGGTCGCCTCTCACAGCTCAAATGCCCTGGGAGCACTCCCTCATTACCATTGGCTTCTCAGTCCTGCCAGGTGAGGGAAATGTTTCCAAGATTTCATTTAATACCTGTATTTAATCCATTAGTCCTCCCTGCAGACATCCTGAAGCCCGGGCTGTGATTAAGGAGGAGATAAGTGCCCTGTTTATTGCTCTCCTGATAGTTCTTCACTTTCCTCTACACTTTGACCAGCTTTTTCATCCTAGTCGTGCAGTGCCTTGGAAATGTGCATGGGAGCCCCTGGCTCTGTCCCCTTGGGATGGGTTGGACAGTCCACCCACACTCCAGCAATACAGCTCCTGCTCTCCTGTGAGGCCCTCTGAGATTCTGTGATTTCACAGAGCTACAGCACTCGGTGTGAGGAAGAGTTATCAGCAAAATGGACTGAGAGTCACCTGCAACTGCTTTTTCTCCTTGATTCCTTGCCATTAAGCTTCAGGTTTAGGTATCATTTTTGTTATCCCAGTTTAAGGGGAAAATTCATTACCTTTTGTATTTTTCCTTTTCAAAATACAAGGCGGGGGGGAGGGGAACGGGGCGGGGGGAAACGGCCAAGCCGGGAAGGAAGGAAAGTAACCATCTCAAGTAGACCACATTCCACATAGAGTTCTTTCTGTTAATGTGCTCCATGAATCCTGCAGCATGGCCATGGCTCCTGTAAAAACTGGAGAGGACAAGCATGAGTATTGAATCATAACAGCTCTCTCGGTGCTTCTGCAGCTGTCACTGCTACAGCACAGACTGCACTGGTCTCACGGAACAATTGGCTTCTTCCAGTGCTGAAAAGGGCTGGATTTCCTGTGCAGATCAATCCATTGGCAGCTGTGAGGTCAGAATGGTTCTCATTTCTGCTTCACAGTAACACTCCAGGTGCCAAAGGGTCTTGCATATGGGACAGAGAAAGGTTCTGCTTCACTGCTCCTTTCTACTCAACAAACATAAGTAATCCCTTAGTAATGCACAGTTTGTTTCCCTCCCAACATGGACTTCCAGTTTTGATGCTCTTTTTATTACTGACTTAGGCATGAAGCAGTTTTTATGTTCACTGCAGACTTCGAGTGCCCTACACACTTTCTGCAAACAGGGAGCTGTTCATCTCCTCTTCACTGGCTTTGACCACCTCAACAAATGCACTTCTGCCCACAATATTAATCTGGCTTGTTCTTCAGGTTTCTAATGGCTTGACTCACGACTTTCCTGGGGCAGATCACATTAGCATGTGAATTAGCAATGCCTCAGGGAGGTCTTTAGTTTGTGGTAGCACCTGGGTGCACCAAAAGATGCTGGAGCCTGCTGCGTGAGAAGCAAAAAATGCAAAGAATTAAAGAAAAGCAAAGCCAACACTGGAAGAGCAGAAAATATGGTATTTTGACACATGTTCAGCTGTAAGACCCCGTGTCTGCTGTCTGTGGACATCAGCACTTTTAGTCCACACTTCAAACAGCTGCAATGATGTGACTGTGTAGTGAACAAAAACTCCAGCTATCATTTGCTGCTCTTGGCAGTAGCTTCTACCTAAACCATGCAAAGTCCTTATCTGTTAACATTCCCAAAGGGAGACATGTTTGAGGAGGGCTGGGCAGCCCCCTGCATGACTTTATGTTTGTTTCCCATACACAGACATAACAGCACAAATTCTGGTGAAATATTCGAAGAAAAAGATACTTTTTAATGTCGCAGCTGAACTCAGTTTCGCAACGAATTGCTGTGAGGTATTTTTGCACCAAACCTTTCAGCACGGTGAAAGCAGGAATCAGATCATTCAAATGGACCTGCAGGCTCCTGCTGAAGTAGGTTGCTTACTTGGGACCTTCCTTGATGCTTTTATGTAACTACAAGAGGTTGGCACACTTGGAGAATATTACCCTTCCTAATGGGCTCGGAAGCAAGGGAATACACCAGGATAAATGCACCATAAGCCAAGTTCTTCTTCATCACATTGTATTTTTCTTTGCGTGGATACAGCACCCATGTGGCCTGGGAGAGTATGCGAGAGTGAAATTTCTCTCATGACGCACCATTTTCTTAAGGCCCAATTTCCCTCTAACTCCATTTCCCTCTACTCTTCCGTGTTGTACTGGGAATAGTTTTCATCTCCTGACATCACCAGAAGGGCTGAGAGGTGTTGAAAGCATATATCTTCTTGGAAAAAGCACTGTGTGGCAAGAATGGAAGAATAATTGTGGTGACAAGGCAGGGAGATCAGATATGTCTCGCTACCAAGATTTTACAGCCTCATTTACATAAAAAAACCCCTTTTTTTCTTGTTGGAAGTAGCAGGAAAACATGAGAAATTCAGCAACTCAAAATATTCCCAAGGAACAAAAAGAACAAGAGTTAAAAAAATAAAAATCAAATCCAGTCCTACCAAACCACATCTAGCTCAAGCAGGAAAGAATGAGTGGCCGGCATGGGGCTGATGCCTGTTTCCTCCCCAGTGTAGGAATTTAGGAGGCCTGAGCCCAGCCAGAGCTTGCTTTTGGAGAAAACACAAACCTATCATTCATTAAACCTCTCTGCTGGGATGTGGCACACGCTGAGGCTGTCATGGCCAAGACCTGCATGGTGCACCTGGCATGAGAGAGCCACATGTCCCAGGAGCAGCCACGGCACAAGCTGGAGCTGCTTGGGGGTGGTTGGTGGTGGTAAAGGGCTTGAAACTTAATTTTAAATTGACACCTGTGGGTGATTGCAGACAGATTGAATTTATGAGAGCCCATCAGCACTGACTGGGACAGCAACAACCAGCACCTTTGCAAAGAGCTGGTATTGATAATCCAACCAAAATGACCCAAGCAATCATTGCCTCACATGGGCCAGGGCTGGTTCAGACACTGCACCCTAAAGCACACCCAGGTCAGCCGGTCACAAACTTTAGTGGTGTCTGACATACTTGTCCTCCCAAAATGCATGGCATGAGAAAATAGCAAAAGCATGGACAGTGGTGACAGATCCTGGCAAATCTGGCATTGGCTCAGGAAGACTTCCATTGTCAGAAGTGCAGAAAATAAATGCTTAAGACTAGGAGGATCTCTTTACCAAGGGGAACCGAGCCAGGCTTCTCAGCTCTACACACAATTTTAGCTCACTGCAAAATTATCACTGCTCACCCTCCTTCTTCCAGCAAGTAACAGGATGGCAGAGGCTGGTGATACGGATTCCAGGTGAAAAATAAGCACAAGCAGCATGTCAGGGCTTTAATCACATCTATATGAGATGTGATTTTTCCTCCTTGCCAGATGTACCTTTTTTTGTACACAGACATTAATGCTCGTGGAACAGCATTTGATCAGCCTTCATTTTCCAGCTGGATCCCTGCCCACTTCTGTGGCTGAGCAGCCCAAGGTTTCCTCCTGCTGCCTGGCCAGCCCTGGGCAGGGCTGGCGCATTGGTGGCTGTGACAGCCGGGGCGAAACGCACACAGGGGCTCTAACGCACTGCAGTGGAGCCGCTTCTGATGCGGCTGCCTCAGCCTCCTCTCTCTGCCATCCCCGCCTGCTTCATCAGCATCGCTCCGTTCAAAGGCATGGAAATTAAATTATATTTAGGTCATAAACATATTTTAAGCAAAAATACCTATTATATTTAAAGCATCTTGTTCAGAGACTCTCTGTCTGCTGCTTCAGGACGGTTGCACTAATACGCACTGTCCTTAATGTTTTTTAATGAGGTACCAGGTGCTTCTGAAGTCTGATTTTTGTTTGAATATAGATTAGGTTCATTCTCTCTCAATCTAAATGCTGGTAAATAAGAAACCACTTTCTGGCAGCTCATTTAGGTATCCCAAAGAGGCAAAAGCCCAGATTTCCCTGGATAACTTTGAAAGAGAGTTAAAATAGCTCTGCCACAGTGACAGGACTGTAGTCCCGAACAGTCCGGCGCTGCCGGTGCTCTGCTCTGTGCTTGCTAGGAGGGAGCAGCCAGGCAGGCAGGCAGGCAGCTTTCCAAGAGCACCAGCACTCAGACATCGCTCCCCACGCTTTGGGCTGCCATTCCTTTTAGCAGCAGCCTCTCCATGACTCTCTGTGGATTCACATCAGATTCAAGCATCTGGCTACGCCTTCCTATCAAGACTGTACAAGTGATGCTCTCCTTGGACTTTGTAAATATTGATCATTATTCTGGAAGCAGCTCAGCAGCGAGAGGCTGCTCTTCAGCCTCAGCTCCTCTGCTGCTGGAGCAGACTGTGTTGTCTCACAGTCAATACACTTTAAACTGGAGTGTATTGTGATGCTTAGGGATCCTTGGCTGTCCATGCTTAGATCAGTATTCCCAAGCCTCCTGTGAACAAGCCTGGTGGATGGTTACCTAGCCCAGGGCTTCCAGTGGGATAAGGCAGTACCAGTCGCGGACAGCCCAGAGCAATTACCTGGAGCACTGTGTGACACGTCCCTGCTCCAAAGGACAGAGCCCACAGCCTCCCTCGTTTATGCTGACACACACCAAGGAACGGGGCTGCCGCTGCTTCTCCCCCACAGCCCGCCCCTGGACAGCCCGCCGGCTTGGCCTGCTGCTGACATGTCCTTCCACCTGCTCATAACCTTTCCGTTTCCATGAAGGCTTTGTCTTGCATTTGATTCTTGAGACAATTTTCCCTCTCCTCCTGTGGAGGCACAGTGGGAGGCAGAGACCCAAGCACAGCAGGCTTCTTCCCCCACCAGGCCCTCTTAAACTTCACAGCATGTCCTGGCACTGCAGGCATCACTGAGGCACAGCTCCTCAGATGTCTTAGGGATGAGGTGATGCTATTTTTCTGCGCCCCAGGGTTCCTCCAGGGGATTTTCAAATCCCTTGACTCTCACAGAGCAAATCTGTTTAATCCAAGTCTGAAGGAGGCAGCAGCACAGGAAGAGTTGGATGGAGGAAGCCAATTTTTGGAAGCTCAGTAGAAGATTGTAACATTCCTGTTTTCCAGAGTTGACAGTGCACATGCCCTCCATCAACAGCTTAGCTGATCTGCTCTGGCCTGCTCTGTACTGGGCAGGGAGCATGTAACTCCACTGCAGTTTTCTTGACCTGCAGTGGGACAAGGAATAGAGGCAGCTTTCATCCAGCTGGGAGAGGCACCTCTGACCATTGGGAAGAGGAGCATGAGCAGCCGGAGAAACACAGTTCTCTTTCCAGAGCTCCAGCGCCCTGCCCTCATGTACACCCACAGAACCAAAGAATACCCTGAGTTGGAAGGGACCCACAAGCATCATCGAAGTCCCACTCCTGGCCGTGCACGGAACACCCCCAAGAATCACACCATGTGCTTGAGAGCATTGTCCAAATGCCTCTTGAACTCTCAGATATCACTCATCAGATAAAATGTGCTTTAGGCTGGAAGCAGATGCAGAAACTGGTTTGAATGGTGTTAGACAGGACATCTACCCAGGAAGGCCTGACAGCGTTATTGGGTTAGCGTTAATGCAGCACATGTGGTCCAGCAGGCAGGGGAAATGGCTGGGCCCTCCTCAGAATTGATGGCTTTATCCCTTGCATTAGCACCAACCTGCCTGGCTTTGCTTGCAGAGGCTGTTTTTCCCTCCTGGCACGCGTGCAGAGCTCTGTTCAGCCACAGGAAGAGGAAGAGGGCACTATCAACTGTGTTCTGTTCATTCAAGCCATGCTTGTCATGACAGGGAAGCAGCAATGTATGGTTGTCCTTCAACAGCCCAAACTGGCTGGAATGGAGCAGAGCTGCCATCCTTTCTAATGCCAGGAACTGTTGGAGAGAGCAGGAACCAATAATGGCATCTGCTCATGCACCTTGGCCTTTCCAGTCCTCCCGAGGGCTGCATGTCGTGGATGAGAGATGGAAGGCAAACCCCACAACCACTGCTCTGATTTCCCCATGTGCAGGACGTGCCTTGCAGAATGACAAAAACTGCAACTGCTGCACAAACCCCAGTTAAATGCATTTATTAAGGAAACCACTACTTGATAGATTGTTATGATGGGTATTTCTTCACTTCAGCTTTACTAAACCTACAGCTTGATTTTGCAAACTGAAAACTCAGTATAAGGTCCTGGGGAGTTACAAGCACGAGCAGCTTTCTGTATTCAGGATTAGTTCTCAGTTTCTGCTTTTGGCTCCTTGTACATCTACCTGCTTTTCTCCAGTGTTAATACTGAATTCAGCCAGATTAAATCTAGACAGAATGGGTACAGCACTTTTTTTTCTGTTAGTTGATCACTGAATCTGACTTACCAGCTCTGTGACTTGATATCTGGAAGCTTGATACCAGATCTTGGAAGCCTGTCTACACAGGAACACCATTTTAACCAGCAGTACAGTGTCTGCAAGTCTTCTACCATCAGCCTATGCCTCCCTTGAGGAAGAAGGAAAGGAATGGAAGTGCTGATCAAAACCAGCCTCCCACAGCACTGGTGTAATGAAACATCCGTCCTGGAAGTGCAGGAGATTCCAGGAGGCATTCAAGGAAGCTCTGGTAAGGAGAAACAATGTGCAGTGGGATTTCAAATGGTGCTCTCAAAGGAGAGCTCAAATTGGTTTTTTTTCCCCTTGAATCCAATAAATCAAAGTGATAAGCAAACAACACTCCCAACTAGGCACAAGACAAACTGAAAGATGACAAAGGGGAGAAGTTTCTGTTTATTTATTCCTCTTTAAAATGACTTAAAAGAAAATTTAAAACACTATTGAAAAAAGAGGGGATTCAAAATATTGAGAAGCTGAAAATCAAACCACAAAGGAGGCATTACAAGGTTAGCAGAACATAGAAAGCATAGTTAGTATAAAACAGATTTACAGTCTCAGTGAACAGCAAATTTGTACCGCCCATGTAAGTGGAACAACACATAATGCTGCCCCTACTCTCTGAACACAGAACTCATTTATAATTTTGTTTTATTGTAGTACTGTGTAGGAAAACACAACAATTTTAAAAAAGCAACATTTTCAATTGAAAGAGAAAAACATTAAAAACATTATATTGCTCTATAGGCACTGAAGAATGTCTTTCCGTGGTAAAAGAGTGTGCCAAGCAGAATTCAAAATTGTATAATTCCTCTTAAAATCATATAGCCCTGGTGAGATTGCAAATAAAACTCAGTTATGCTACTTCTCTGGCACTGCCTCACAGCAGCTCTTCCCACTATGAACTGTCTGCAACACTGGAGTTTGGACAGGGCTAGGCAGAAGCAACAGGCAGCAATACTGGAAAATGAAGGTATCTCCCAGCAAGTCAGAGCACTGGCAGCTCAGATCCATGGAGGGCATTTGTTACACTGACAAAAAGGGACTGACTGTGTGCTTGCCAAGGCTTTCCCTCTGCCTGTTTCAAGTTACACCTGACCTTGAGGTGCTGAGTCCCGGCAGGGAGCAAACGGGAGTAAGAAAAAGTTGCTGCCTACAGGCCCGCTCAGAAAGAGCCCCTCTGGTGGCCAGTGGCTGCTGGCAGAGGGTCAGCTACAAGGCCTGTCCAAGCTTGCCATTAGCAGACAAGTGCTTCCTTCTCCCCTCCCCTCGCTGAGCACAGGCAGCTGTATGTTACGTGAGCCCTCCTCTGCAGAGCACTCTGCTCAGACTACGGAGCCCTTATGTCCTCTGAGGGCAGGGATGAGGACTTCACTGGGATCTGCAACAAAAACCAACTTAAAGCCGTTGGGGGAAGGAGCTGCTAGGGCCTTGGAGAAGGCTAAAGCAGTGCCCGTGTAGGGCACCCTGAAGCAGATTTTTACCTTGCAAGTGTCCTCAGTTCTGAGACTCGTCCTCCCCTACGTGTTTTGGCACATGCAGCTCTGCTGCTCCCCTACTCTGGTGAGCAGGATGCCTGAGATGAGCAGTGCTGAGCCGCAGCGACCCTGCCTGCGCACAGGGGAGGGAAGATGCGCTTCAGTCTTCTGTTCTGCTAGAGTCTCTGCCTTGAAAAGTCACCTTTTAAAAAAATGCCATGGCAGGGACCACTTAATCAAACATGTCCTCAAACATGCGTTGCCCCATGGCTATGTAAACCTCTTTTTCCTCCGGTGTCATCTGGGCCACCAGCTCAGGGCGCTGGCTCACTTGGCTATAAGAATGTGGACGCCCAGCCACTGTGACAGTAGGGTCTTCTGCCACCACCTCGAACTCTTCATCCTCCTCCTCCTCCTCCAGCCCATACGTTGTGGTGGCCATGGCAGCAGGGCGGGGAGGGGACTCCTCCTCCGACTCGCTCGTCTCGCTCTCGGAGTCACTCGCGTTGCCGCCGGAGAGAGGAGCGGCACCGCCGACAGTGACGGTGGAAGCGGAGGGTGTCTTCTTCTCGTGGATGAGCAGGGCACGCATCACCTCCTCATTGTCATCCAGGGCTGCCCGGCTCTCCTCACGCTCCTGGAACGCATCCAGATCCCGACCCCCTGCAAAGGGACACAAGGGAATGAGCATTTCCTCACAGAGATCTGTGTGACGGCCCTGAAAGTTTTCATAACCTTTAGTAATTACTGCCACTGAGCTCAGTTGGCCACGTCACACCCTCTCTCTATGCCAACTCCTCCTCTCCCTTAGAAGACAGAGACAGTTATTTCTCATAATGGCAGAGCAAGTACTGGCATTTCCTAGGAGCTGGGAGACCTAGAGTCACTGTGGCTCCCAGCTCCTTGACCAGGAGCACACTGCAAGTGAAGACAACAAATGCATCATGGGCAGACACCTGGAAAAGACTTTCCCAGGGAGGTGTCCAACTCAGGCATTACAGTGGAGAAGAAAGTAAAGCAGTCCTTGAAATACAGACCCAAGCCCAGGCCCTATCCTGCTGAGCTCCCTGCCTGTAAGGATTAACATGGAGAAGAAATGGATCCAGGCAGACAAGGAATATGTGGAAACCACGTGTTATAAAACAACATTTAGAGCAGCCATGCCTGCTAAGCTCAGAGGTGCACCTACCAGGCAGGAAGGGGAAAAGCTCCTTACAGGAAGATGGTGGTGGCAGGGAGCAGATGCAGCTGACAGTCTGCAGCCAAGCTGTGCAGCACAGCACTAAACCACTGCCTGCTGTCCAAGCTGAAACACAGCCCAGACAGTCCCTGTGGCTCCCCACCTGCACCTCTGATTTGAAGGGGACTGCAGTGTCCCAGCTGACACACCTGGCCTGTGCTGTTCTTTCAGTAAACTTGGCTGTACAATAGCTGGGAGGGTTCCTTATGGCTCTGGTAGGCAGGATGTCTACAGTTCATGGATTCAAAAGGTAAAATTCTGCTCAAAAAGTAGCATTCCACAGAAAACCTCTCCTAATCCTACATTTGATGAGAGGGCTGTGAGTCCACCTAAGCACCAAAGGAACTACACGCTGTATGGAAAAAATAAGTAATTAAAAAAAAAAAAAAAAACAGAGCAAGAAATGAAATATGGAGAACCTTACGTAAAAACAAGGCCTAAAAAGTAGGACAGGCTCCCTGTGGCAAACTTTCTGTCTTACACCAAAAGATGCTGCCTATGAACAATTGCTGGAGCTGAGGTGTTGGCATTCTGCCTTCATACAGGCAGCCACTTGCACACTCCTCCAAGACACGGACCCTCATGGTTTCAGCACCACATCCAGGCAAGCGGCTCCCAAGTCTTTACCCACCCCAGTCAGAAATGTGCTGGTTATGTTTTTCAACTTGAGATGAAAAAATACTGTGAAGGAAGGAAGTTCTGCATTTAGCACTGAAAGCCAGGGCAGTTTGTGGTCACTCCTTTCCTGCGGTAAAATAAAGGCCAAAAGAACCACACCTAATTTCACCAGACTTCTGTTTTCATTGTAAATGAAGTCATCGTAATGGGTGATGGCTACAACTACTAATATTAGAGCACTGCCAAATTCTTGAAAGAAAGAATAAAGGCATGGTGCTGGCAGTCGTGTGCTCAGCTCACTGCTTGTGACTGTGGAGCGTAAGAGGCTGTGGGAGAGCAGCTCTGTGAAATAATACCATAGCTCATCACACTGAGAGCTGTGAAATGACAACAGCCAGAGGTAGCCTCCACAAAGGCTGACTTCATGGCTCAGGAGTGGGGCTGTCTCTTGCTTGCAAGAACTGTTCCTGCCAGATCCAAGCAGTGAAGCTTTTCTGTCAATGGTCCCAAGTTTCTGTCCTTCCTGTTTATGTGTTGCAGCAGCAATTTCAGGCTATTTCCACAATCTCCCTCCTCAACCGCCAGTAGCTAAAGAGGTTAAGCAGTGATGCCATCATCCTGTAAGGAGACATACTCCACCTCCATGTCCCTCAGTGACATCTTGAGAAACATTTATCCTGTGAACACCAAAGTTGTCTCAAGGAGTTGATTTAAAACTACAGGTGAATTGGATGTCTAGCAGAAAAATGGGGTGAGAACTCACCACGGCTGGTGAGTAACAACATCTGCTACAGACTGCAGGAGCAGGTTGTTTAATCATCTCACTTTGCTTAATCTATTTGAAAAATATTCAGGAATCCATAATACACTTGAAAGGAATTACATGTTGTCTTGGGGTGACTCTATGCTGTTGTATCCCCTATCCCCGCTCTATGCCTACACATGATCTTGAGCTTTTCTGTGCTTTTAAATTGAACCTGCGAGGAGAGAAAAATCTGAGCGAACTCTTCAAAACAATCTGGACTTCAAGGACAGAGAGATTTTAGCTGCTGCTGGAGGAGGGAAAGCACCCTTCCTGCTCTTTCAGCCAGTTTTTTTTCGGCTCTGCTTCTTCGGGGAGAGAAAGCCGGAAAGGGTTTTTTTCTGGGACTTTTGGCTTTTCCCTTCTTCTCTTCTGGACTGTTTCACCATCAGAACCCCACTGGGGGACCTTCCATTGGCTTGGAGGGGGGCCCCCCTACTCCCGACTCTGACGCACCAGCTCTGAGAAGGAGAGGGACCACACCCACAGAAGGACTCTTAAAATCTTTCAGGTTTCCTCTCCATAGCGAGAGGTTTTATTACTTAGCATTATTATTCTTTACCTGTGTGTTTGTTAAATAAATAGTTTTCATTTTCTCTTTCACATTTCTCCAAGGAAAAGGTTTTTTTTCCCGAACCTATTGGGGGAGGGGTGGCTGTAACCTGTTTTCTTTTGCAGGAGACATTCCTTTTGGATGTTTTCCCTAAATTTGGCGTAAACCACCACACATGTGAACAATTTTTTAGGTATCTTCTGACCCTTACATCACATCCATTTTCTTCACTTCTGTTACACCTAAACAGTCCACTCCTCTCCTGAACACAGCACAAGTTCCAGGGTCACATGCTCACACACGTGGCTCCCTTTTGCCATCTTTTCCTCCTAGGGCATCAACAGTTTCAGTCCATAATCCTCAAATGACTCTAAAGATTGTATCTATTGACTCACTCTTGTAAAAATCATAAAAGGTCTCCATTTCTAGTTTTGGCATGGAAGCTTAGACAGCACACATACCAAAGCAGAATGTTTCTACTAATGGTTATAAATAAGATCTTGACCATGGTCTGTGGACAACCTGACCCCAACGTGAATGAAAATAAAATAAGAGATAATGAGAAACAAACAGAAGGGAATACAGACTCACCTGCTATGGTGACAGACCTTCCTACTATACTTTCAGAAGCTCTATTTCTGAGTATTCTTCATATATAACAAGTTTTGAGAAACAATTGGCAAGAAGGCTGAGAGCATATAAACACTGCTGGTAGATGTTACATTTCCCTGGGGAATGGTATGATCCTCCCAAGAGACTCCCACAAGCTGTAACTATGTTAGCCTGACCCTTCCTTCCGTTCTGTACCCCACTGGCCCAGGGCCAAGAACCCACACCTACCAAACCCCAGACAAAACCCTGCTCCGCCATTGTTCTTCCTCTTTTTCCTCCTTCATCCCTGAGAATAAACATAAGGAAACTGAGCCTCTGTGAATCTCTCGCCTGGTTTCTGAAACATCTCCCCTCTGAAGCCCCCCAAGACTGGGCTGGCCTGACGAGTTGGGGGCGGCCAGGGGGGAGAGAGTTTCAGGTAGATTTAGTAGATGTCCGAGTCACTGAACATTAATAAATGTTATTTTTCAGCAGTGACCTATTAGGGAGACAGCTTTCTCGATGAAACTGAAAGACCTTCATCTAGAAGCAACAAGCTTTCAAGGTGGAAGACATAACAGTTAATTAACATTTTCGAAGCCCCCACAAAATTTCATGGACAGCTCAGCTTTACTGACCTAGATTTCAATCCTGGATCTAAGGAATTTTTACATCTGCCTACACACAGGTGCTTTGCACAGCAGAGGGGAGCAGACAGGCTCCAGTGCTGGGAGCAGCAGCTGTACACACACGGGAGAACATGTTTTTGACAGCACTGTGAAGGCCTTGTATAAGCAGAGCAGGACTTGTGCTCTGTGAATTTCTTACCATCTTTGATTTCATCGGGGTCATAAGCCCCCTGCACTGTGCTCTCACGCAGCCAAATGGGTCTCTCCCTGGCTGGCTTTCCTTCACTTGCAGGCCGGTTAAGATCCTCCTGGTCCTCCATGCTGATGACGACATTCTGGGTATACAAGTCCTCATATGATGGTCCTTTTGTAGTCCATGCTTCCCGATGGTGTCCCCCTGCAAGGCCAGCTGCTGCCCCTGAACCAGCACCGGCTGCACGCTCCTTGCTACATGAAAGTCAGAGAGAGAAAAACAGAGCTCTCAGAACAAGACCCTCCTTAGACAGAAACATTTAAATTATGATTAGTTATCTCCCATGATCTGCACTGAGAACTTTCATTCACAGTTTTAACATGTGCTGTCAGGAACTGCTGTGCCAGCTTGCTGGTTTGGGAAACTTGTGGATCTCTAGTGGGAAACCCTACGTAAGGCCATGGCAACATCCACCACAAACACCAAAAAGAAGATGCAGATACACTTAGGTAAAAACAAGCATAAAATCCCAGAATTCCCTGAAACAGAAGCCACAGTAGCAGAACACAGCCAAAGAGTAGTCTGGCATTTGGAAGAGCCTCTTTTTGCCTTCACACAGCAACCATATACTGCATAAAAAAAGCAATGAAGTTTAACCAAGGTAGATAGTAGGCACAGGGACCCAGCATGCTCAGAGCTGTGAACTGTTATTAATCACAGGACTACTGAAGGAGTTAACTCACCATGAAAAACACAATTCAAACCTTCGCTTGAATTATGAGTGACATGAAAAGTCACCTCTCCTGTGTGACACAGGACATCTGTTCTATCCACAGACACAGCCTTAAGAGGACTGGGGAGTCCAGGCGGAGAAGAAAGAAGAGAGCACCTTCAAACCAGAGGACTAGGGCTGGGCAAAAGGCTTTGTGTGCTGATGGAGTCCAGGAGGAGACAGAAGAACTGTCTTCACTGTGGAAAAGCTGGAGAAATAAAGGTGCTGACCCATGTGAAGGGTGTGGCAGTCAAAGCCTAGCCCTCCTTTGCTCTCCACACATTCCCTTCCAGGGCCCCTTCTAGCTCAGGAGAAGGATGGAGAAAAACATTCCTGCTTGGATCTGACTGAAAGAGGACATCAGGTGAATTTTTTTTGCCCACCGATGATGGCAATGAGCCTAAAATAGGCCCTGGCCTGTGCTGCTACATAGATCAGGGAAAGTGGCTGAATGGAACCTCACTGCTCTCTGGGTGGGGAAAGCCAAACATGACTGTTCCTCTACCTCAGAATGGTATTGCATCTTTTCAGAGAAACAAATCTACTGAAGACTGCACCCACCCTCAGCCATATAATTTCAGTCATCTGATTGCCAGGGGTAACTACAGCTTTTCATGAGGAACAGCCCTGCTTTGACTCCTGCTCTTGTCCAGAGTAAATCCATCAGGGATACTCCATGATGCCAGCTGAGCTGACAGTTGTCATCAGTGAGCATTGTTCAGCTGCTGCTGTCTACCCAATGACCTTTTCTCCAACCAAGAAGCTTAAAATAAAGTTGCACTTGGAGAAGACCGGACTAAAATGCAATTTTTTTTAGTTCAGCAAGAATGTTACCACTATTTGATGCACTAATTCTGCTGGATTTTTAGGGTGAGGGGAAATTACACAGGTAGGTGAACACTGCTCTTCCCCAGATAAAAAATATTAGTGTGCTCAGCCACAGTGTGGATCGAGGGCTACTCACAGCCTCTCAATAGTGAATTTGCTGGGATCTGTTAGCAAAATACTTCAGAGCATCAGTGTTAGCGTGTCTTGTGTTCTTAGCAATCCTGCAGCCAGCTCTGCTAGGAGAGCTTCACAGCAGCCTTGAATTTTGGGGCAGAAGGCTCATGCGCATATATTGCTTATGTAACCTAAGGAACCACACAGAGACCTTCTTCCCAGCGTGTTATTTCAAGTGTTGGTACCTTTCAGCTCTCCAAGACAGGCGTGTGTTCTGTGAAAAGCACCACTCTGCTTCCCACACAATAGAAATCTCTAACTAGCGTTTCCCTGACGATTTTATGTAATCCACTTTCCTCACAGGATGCACAATGCAGCTCTCCCCCAAGCTCTCCCTCCCCATGACTACAGCGTGACACTAAACACTCAGTAGTGCCAGGAGCTACCTAATAATACTTTTGCACAGAGGCCCCTGTAAGTGTGCCTGAAATTGACTTCTTTCCTACACAGAACCACTCAGCAGCAAAACACTTATTCCATGACGTCAGGAACGTTTCAAAAATGAAAGTAACATTTCTAAGAGACACCTACAGTACTAATTACTTCACGTGATCTACTGCTATGTCCCACACTGAGCTGGAACCATCTAGACACTTTCTGTCTAATTTTGGACCCCAATAAGCTTTGCAAATGTGCCTCAATTTACGTCCTTTTATCTTCAGTGATGCTGTTGGTAGGTGGGAGCACCACCTGAAGACCACCTGAGCAGGGGAACACTTCTTTCTGCAAGAGGAGAATTTCCTGTTCAACAACCTGTTCCAAAGTACAGGATTAGACACCATGGACCAGGCACCAGCAAAAGGCCAGGTGTGTCAGCTGCCTTACAGGCAGCACAGAGCAGATGAAGGGGTCTCCTAAATCTGCTTTTTCCCTACCTTGCTCGAGACTTCGCGTGGCCACCCTGCAGGCAGGAACCGTGGCAGCTCAGTGGCCCAGATGTGGCTACATTTAGTCTGTTACCCATCAGTTGTTTTATTCACCCTGATGGAAATCCCTTAATGAGTGGTTTAGCTGCCTTTAAAGGCAACATAAATAGTCCTTGACATAGCTGAGGTATGGCCCACAGAAACCACACAGTGCAGTGGGCAAACAACTTGAAATTTTCATCTCAGTCCTGCCCAGACTATTAAGAAAGGTCTAGGTTAATGGGGATAACTCTTTTTTTTTTTCTTTGCCACATTTGAGATAAAACACATTTTCACTGTGCTTCTCTTAAGAGCTTCAACTTCACAAAAGACAACCCATGGTTCTTGACAGCATGACCACAGAAAATTAATTCTGTGAAGATTTTTTGCTAATTGAAATCATGCTATTTTGACACAAGGAAATAGACGGGTTATTAAAATCCGTAATTTTTCAAAAACCACAGAGAAGGGCTTAAGTAAAGCAGGTTTATTTTGAAACCTGTGGGGCTAATTCACGCTCTCCCACAATTAAGAAAACTAACAGCCTCTCAGGAAAATATAAATGAAGATCTACCCAGTTTCCCAGGGCAGGTGCATGAGAATCATGCAATGTCAGTGGGGCCACTTAGAGCTGTAACTGTCCTGAAAACACATAAAGTTGCCCGAGTTACTGCAAAGAGAAGATGCAGGCATTTTGTGACCTTTTCGGTTTGTTTCAGAATCACCAAATGTCAGTTTTGTCAATGATTTCAGACACTCAAGACTCCATAAAAACAGAGAGAATAAATAACCCAGGGTTTGGCACTTTAAAAAAATCTCACAGCAGTGCTTTCATGGAATTAACTGCTTTGAATTAATAAGAGTTAATAAATAATTAAATCATTGTATGTGCTGAAGCTAGTTGTGTTCAAGCAAGCATTTAAAAAGCTGCCTATTTATTTTGTCATTCTTTGCACAGAGTAATTAATCATTTACAGTAAGTATTTAGGGATCAGCAGCAAGTGGGTGCTGCTATTTAATCATGGGACTGCACCAGGCCTCTGCTGTGATAATTTTCTGTACACAAAAGGGGAAGACTGAAAACTTACTCTCTTTTTGGTAGGGTTATCCCAGCTCTACTACTTAAACTACAGAAAAGGGATTTTAAAGCAAAGTCTAGTGATTCAGCTTGGGTATAAAGGCTTCAAAGAATTCCCCAGATCACCAAAGACACGTTGAGTGACCTTGGAAAAATCTTTTCTGCTCTTTATATTGCTTCTGTTTTTCTATCAGAATGATGAGGAAAAATAGCTACCTTCTTGGCTAGAAAAAGACTATGAATAGACAAAGAATTTTTATTATATTAATTAGAAGCTGTCTAGCATGAATATATGAGAAACATTCTCTCTCAAGGTTAGCCTGAGAGAAAAAAAAAAGAGCATCCTGCTTGCTCTCCTATTAACTAAAGCCAAGCATCCCAAGGCACTGTGGGGATGGTTCTCCTCATGGTACAGTTCTTTTCCCCTATGTGTTTAATTAATTTTTTTTTAAATACAGAGAAGTGCATCACATTTCACCACAGCTGACAAAACTGACAGCTCCCCACATCTTTCTGCATTATTTAAACATCATCTGTTTTTGTAAAGCTGGGAATGTTCCGAAAGAAAGTGTCATTTCCTATGGGTAAGAACATTTTAAGGAGTTTTTGATTCCAACACGGTCTTCTGAAAAGAAGAGGTGTGTAGAAACTTGGAGAAAATCAGAAGAAAAAAACCTGGTTATCACAAGTAATGTCTTCAAACTAGAATGCTGTAATATGAGGATTTGAATTACAAGGTGCAGACTGCAGATAGCTTCATTTCAAAAGCTGGGTAGAAGCAAAAGGAACAGATGAAAGATAAGTATTTGAGAGATAGAAGACAGTATAGACAGCATAGATGGCACCTTCAGAGCTTTGTCAAGCAGCTGCAGTTTGCATTTTTTAAATACTGGGGCGAGGGCTTGGTGTGCATACCAGCTGCAGCACGGCAAGCAGCAAGCAGTTCAAGCATCCCACCTCACAGAAAAATGCATGTGGGAGGCTGACCAGAAGAACAGTCATTTGCCTTGTTTAGTAAAAAATGGTTACAGCCCTCTGTCTCCTTGTAAACCAACACATCCCTAGGGGAACCTGTCAGTTGTTTGCATAGGTGGTGCTGTACAACTAAGTCCTCAGCGCAGCCAGAGGCTGCAAGGTTTGGGAAAGCCCCACAGAACAGAGGAACACACTACAAGGAAGCAGTGCAGTGAGAAAAGACCAGGCGCGCTCCCACCTCTGCTTCAGGGCAGGAATCTCTGTGGGTTCCGGCTCCAAGATTTCATAGGCTAAGTTAACGTCTTCTGTCTCACGAAGCAGCGCATAGATGGGCTCGATCTGCTCATTAAATCTTGCAACGAGTGTCCTTGCATCCTTTTTGGGCATTGCCGACTCATCTTCTTCCACCTCAGTCTCACAGAAGGTACAGCGGAAAGTTCCTAAAACGAGAAAAGTTGCTAAGCGTTGGAAGGAAAGCAGCAGGCCCGGCTCCTCATGCAGCCTTCCCAACAGCAGTGCCTTGCTGTTTCCTTAGCTGGATGCTAAGGAGTTTTTCTGCCCCGAAAATCCCTTCCCACACACGGTGTACCGGGTTATTATTCAAGCAGACAACAAAGCAAGCATTTTGATACCATCCAGTGATACCCAGCTGGGTAGTTTCTCGCTCTGAAAAGCCCAGATGGGCTGCAATACCTCTACTGAGACATCTCCTGATCTCCCTCCCTCCTTCTTGCTGCACATTTTAAATGTCAGCTATGACTGGGCTGTGATAAAAAGCTACACAATATCCTCTAAGGAGTTCAAGTATCATCTGATTCAGGTGCTTGCACTGGTATCTCCCAGGCCACACCAACAGGCTGATTTCACAATAAAACTGTGTCGTTTTACACTGCACCAACCAGCCTGCAGTAACTGCTAATATAACCATTGTCACTTTGCAGCTATTGCAAAAAAGAGATTGGCCTCTCCTTCTGTTTCAAGGCCAAACCAGGCAAAAAAGTCATTACTGCAGAGCAGCCAATGCAAAACCCTATCCCACCCAACTCCCATAGTAGCTTCTTAAAATTAAGAATGGTCATATAAGAATCATGTGAATAGCATATAAAATAAGTTTGTTTTGCAGACCTCATCAGGATCCATAAAAACAGGTCAGACTGAAACGGCTGCATGGCAAAGCAGCTACAAAAAAAACCCACTGAACTCCTGCACAGCAGCTTTTGGGTTTCATCGCTCCATCTGTGAGCAAGACCCTTGGGGTGGTAGGTGCACAGTGGGACCTTTCCATATGGTCTGCTAGGAGGGCAGCAGCACACTGTAATGACTTAGTCTTCCAAGTGCTGGACTGAGAACATACCCCTGCCACCTCACAACATTACATCCAGAGTGATGCTCACAGGCTTCTTGATTTCTCTTGTCCCTGGGTGATATTTTTTATTTATCCATTCTGTGACACCCGTGCACATCTAGCCCCACCTCTCAATACCCCACCGAAGAAATAAAATGATCTTTTTACCAAGAGGGAGCCTGAGGATAGATCCTGTCAGGGAAATGATAATCTTATGTATAAAAACCAGAATTAGAATCAGTATTGAAGCTTGCTATGTCACCAGTGCTACATACAAACACAGTCAAAAGAACGGGGTTTGCCCAGGGCACTTGGGCATGATGTAATGAGACAGGCTGGCAAGCCAGGGCTTCTGGTATCTTGGTTTGCTGCTTACACAGATTTGCTAGTGTTGTCACTTCATTTTTCAGCACACCTCCTTCCCTGCCTGTAACAGAGCGATAAAAACAGACCTAACTTCTTCCGCGCTGGTTGTGAGGGCTAGGCAATGCTCGCGCTCTTCTCGGCAAACACAAAAAGCACTGTTTATGACAGGAGGGAGATCTGTTGCCTCTCACCACAGTCTGTAGAGGTGCAGTTTTGTGCCCTGGCACCATCTGAAGTAGCTTTTGCTCATTGTTACTCAGAAATTAATGCATGTTGTGTACGTGGCCTGTAATATAGACACATTTCCTGCAATAAATCCTCTCTTTAGAAAGTTTGTCTTATTGACATGCAAAAGCCAGAGCAGCCAACAACAGCACTATGCAAAGTAAAAGATAAGCGGATAAAGTGCTCTTCTCTCCTTTCCAAGCATGAAACACGCTGCTTATTTCTTTCCAGGCTGTAAAAACTCTCCCTACTGATTCAAAACTGTCCATTATATAAGCTGTCAGCCCAGCAAAAACCGAACCCAACATTTGGTCTCCTTATTCCACATCTGAGGCTATCGGTGTGACATAAATTGAATCAATTTAAAATAATTAGCACATCTCAGTTCCCATAATGGACTACGGGAACAAACACAGGTTAACGAAGAACAGTCCTCTCTTTTTACATGCCCCCCAAAAGTCCTGTTACATGTTCCTGAGACAGCTCAGACTTTTCACACTTCCATCTGTGAACCCCATGAGTATCTGCAAAAGATTAAGATCACAGGGAGAATGGTTCCAATTCAGAGTATCAAGAAATCAGAAAGTAAATACAGCTCTAATGAAACAGAACTCCTAAAGCTATCATGGATTTGCTGCAACTTCCACCCCTCAGGGTTCTTAATAAGCAAAAAAAGTTAATAGATGAATTATGTAAAGAATCTGGGAATGAGTGAAACGACAAGCTTCCTCCATTAATATGCTGATTTTTTTCAAGGTGATGCAGCATTTCACAAGAGGCATATGTGATTAGAGAACTGGGAAGCTGCTTTGCCATGGCAGATGGCATTTACAAGTTGCAAACCTCTTTCGTTAGACTTTTAAGAGGTCAGAAAATGTCACCAAAGCTTTTATGACATGGCACATCACATCAGCAGTGACATATGTTCCTTTCAGATATGAATTGCATGTGACAAACATGAAGCGGAGGCCATCCAAAGGATGAGAATGGCAATGTTTCCACTCCAACGATGTATTTTTTCCTCAGCCCTTACACAACAGAGTTTTTCAATTCAAACATGCTGCATAAACCAGGACAAACAGATATCCTGGAGCAAACAGACATGAGGCTTTTCTGCATCTTGGAAATGCTAACAGAGAGCACATACATCCCCTTCTTTGAACACATGCTCAGGCACTCAACAGACCTCTCTGGCCGCACGTTAAAAACCAGTCATCTGAAAGAGATCTCCTCATATGCTCCCAGACTCTGCGGGGCAGATACGCTGGTAATCTGGCTCCCCAAGGCTTACTAAGATTAAAGCAGCTCGAGCTCTGAAGTATGGGGCCAGAATATTTAGAGATAATTCCTAATGACTTGATTTCACTTGAGAGAAGGAAAAGGTCAACCACCCACACACACTGAAGGCAGGATGTCCAAGTGTGCATGCTGCATCTGCTACAGTTAACACATTCAGCTGGCTATAGACTCCTGAGTCTGAGCCCAGGCCCTGCTTACATCCTTGTCAAAGGGTTCAAGCCTCACCTCCAGCCCAACAAGGTGTCTTCCTTCCACTCTGTCCTTTGGGATGCTGCCCAAGACTCTCACTATTCTCTTAAAAAATGATTTAATTTTTGACTTCAGCTTATTCCCATTCATCTCAATCCTAATGACTGTTTTGCCAAGAACTGTACCTCATCTCATCCAGTTTCCATCTTGTTGTGAATCCTTCAGATGTATTTACAAACTGCTGTCTTACTCATTCCTCCACCTACATTTTGCAAGGCCATATATTCTTCCTTACCTTTTAAAACTGGCCACCCATTCCTCTGACCTTGCTAACAGCCTCACTGGCCTTTTCTCCAGTTTGCTCTCATCTTTCTGCTGTGAAGATGGAAGTATAGACAAGTGTCCAGATGAGTTCTCCCAAAAGCTCTAATGCATTAGTGCTTCTCTGATAGCCATTGAGACCTTTTAAAATCACATTGTAACAGACCATGAAAGTGCTGCTTCAATTATCACAAGACCTAGCAATGCTCCCAGGTCTTTCTTTTCCTTTGTATCTTTCCTTCTCCTTTGTAGTTTCCAGTTGATGAACTCCATGTTTATAGCAGACATTTGCATTAGATGGTAGGCGCATGACACTGTACTTTATAGTATAATCTTTCAGCTCCTTTATATTCCTCCAGCCTTCACCCTCATCCAATTCTTTATTCTTGACTGCATCACAAAACATTAAGCTAATTTATTTTCAAAATCTCCCACAACCTTCTCTTAGAAGTAGCATTATTACCATTACATGGTGAGTGAGCTAAGGCACAGATGGCACAGTTTCAGAAGTATCTGCTGATTTGAGCAGTACTTGATTTGAGATGCTTTTCTGAAACTTCTGTTTCAGAACAGAGCGCGCAGTATTCTCACCAGTCTTCTTCCAAGCTCTAGGATTGGGCATCTCCAATGAGTTAGGTACAACGGCTAATGACAGCCTCTGAGAAGGTCAGCTTGAAATGACCAGTTCAACATCACATAAACTCAGCTGGCCTGGAGGATCAGGCCATGTTCCTGTGGCTGCTACAGCCATTTTCTTCAATTCTCTGACTCTCACACTGCATTCTTCCTTTTTCTGCAGCAAGCCAAGACAAAAAGTGCATCCTATAAGCCTAACTCCTCTCTCTGAATTAGCAAAGCACGTTTTGGCAGAGGGGGGAATTATGCCACAGAGGAAAAGTTACAGGATGCACAAGCAGCCTAATTTCAGCACTCCTTAATCCTGAGTGCTTCCCCTGATGTTAAAATGCGAGTATAAAGGCCCCGAGGAAAGGACGGGAGTTTCCTAGGTTCCTCCCAACAGGAAGGCAGACAAATGCCTCCCACTATGGGATGCTGTGCCAGCAGCCACATGGTTCATCAGACCTGGAGCCCTCAGTTCCATACAGGCCTCTGCCACTTGAGCGGACAAAGGCAAGATGACAACCTGCTAGTGCTGCAGGGGAGCAGGATGCTGTGCCAGCCTGCCTCCTGCAACAAAGGGGGGATGAGAAGCAAACACCCTGGGTGCTGCTCTAGCTTCTTGAAAGAGAGGTGCTTTGTGGGAATCTGCTATTCTACCTGCTAGCCCCACGCCTAAAGTTTCCTATCCAGCTCTTCCCATCTGCTCCCATTCGCTCCCATCCCAGGTCTGGGCTTTTCCTTCTCTGATGGTCCTATTCTCCCTGCTAGCAAGCCTTGGTTTATCTGTCCTGCTTTTTCAGCCTGGGCTTCACTCATTTCTCAGACCTCTCTTCTTTTCCTGGACTTCTTTTTCCAATTTCAGCCTCTCCTCATTCCTGTGCCTCTCTGCCCCACGCTCTTAGATCAATTAATTCTGCCTCTTGATTTAAGCCCTGGTCATCAAACTAATTTCCTGTTTCAAGCCAGAGAGATGGAAGATCTTTTCAGAGCACAACCTGTCATTCAGAACCATATTACACAAGCAAAAGAATACACACTTCTCTGGTCTCCCCTTCCATTTCCTCATCAGTCCATTCTTCAGTACAGCCAAATTGTTTTTAATTAGATTTTCCTAAGCAATTTAAACGTAGTCAGATGCATAGAATGGGAAAAACTCAGCATACAGTAACTGTTTAACGAAGTTTTGAACAGAACAAAAATCACAGAACAATTCCTATGCCTTCCCTCCACAAACGAGCCAATCTCATGTAATGAAAATACGTAGCAACCTAAGTAATAGGCAGTGCTGTCAGTACAAATTATAATTAAGTTCCTTTCATTTATCATTGATTTTTCAAGATTTAGAGGACTGTTTACAGCAGCACCTAAAGGCATATCTCTGCTGAATCATTAAAGATACAAATAGTAGGCCAAGTGGCTACAACAGACCTGGATCATTAGTTACCATAACATGCTCCACGTTAGGACTTAAGGACACTCAATCTACTAGAAGTGGCAACCTGAGGGGTTAAATTAAAGCGAAGAGAGTTTTAATGACCTTAAGGGACTGATCTGCTAACAGAGCTAATTGTTAAAACAGTTGATTGTTACCTGGATTCATCATAATGCAGATTAGACTGTAGCAGCTGTTGTCCTTTAGTGACTCCCAAACTTAAATAGACTTCTCAGCCCTCATCAAACCGTTCTCACCTTCTCAACGAGAAAGCAATCCAGTGTGTCTGAGTGGGAATTGCACTCCTGCCACACAGAAAGATGAGTCTGCTGTTAATTTCATCAGTTAGCCTTCCCTGGCCCCATCCCTCTTTTCTCACTGTAGTGGAAACCCATAGTTCCTAGTATATATGTATTCACATGGGAGTTCCAAAAACGCAGCTGCTTTAGGAAAAAACAAGAGAAATCCACCAATAAAATCTGTCTCCTGAACACCACAGCAATACACCATTCTCTCTTGCAAGTAATTCAGTGATTCAACACATGCAAAAAAAGAGCCAGTTACAGAGCACAGTGTGTTACATAAAATGTAATGCCACATCTCATCTTTCTGAGACAGGTTTCATGGTCCACTGGATGTTAAGCTCCTGGGGCCACTCCACAGCCCAGGGCTGATTGCAGTACTCTCTCTTGAAACGTGACACAGAAAGTTAAAGTTTTTGTACTAGTCCTGTTCGGGATAGCCCAGAACAGACCCTGCTGTCAGAACTTACGGCATCAAAACAAACACTGGACCATGTGTAGGAAATGTCAGCATTTTGGGAAGATTCACTGACCTGCTTCTGTAATAAACCATCCAGTTTTGCCACTGAAATCCAAAACGCATCAGGCTTCACCCAATTTGCTTTATAATTTCTAAATATAGAGAAGGAATATTGCAATTGAGATGAGTAGCCTTGGTCAGAGATGGTGACAGAGCAAATCCAGAACACGTGGATGACACCTGAAAGCAGAGAACTGAAAGGTTCATGGGCCAGTGCTGCCCAGAGAAGGTCAGTGCAGTGGCTGCAGTTTGGAGCTGAGCACACAGCACCCCTCGAGCAGCACCACACCCAAATCGCCACACTCCCTGCATGATGCCTGAGCAGATGCAGACTGCTAAACACAGGTCCTGCCCCCAAAACTGACAGCTCTCCTAGTAACAGGCTAGTGAACTACAGCATCTTCTCTATCCCCCTATTCCTTTTCTGAAGACCTAATACCACGTACATACAATTACCATTACGGGCAGGAGGGACAGCAACAACCAATACTATACACTGCTGGACATACCCTATTGTCAGATCCCAGACTGAAATTTGCTAGAACATATTTTCTATCACAATTCTGCCTCAGATGAGTGAGGGAGCATGTGGAGTGCACATTAGAAAATGTCAAGCATGGCAGTTCAGCTAAAAATGGCGCTAGGAACAAATAATGTAACTAATACTGTTATCTGAAGAAAGATTTTAATCTCTTTATTAATTTTTCCACAATATCTGAGTTCTTAACACAGTTGTGTAATCTTCTGTTTATAAATGGGATCAAGACCCCACAATGAAGTAAAAAAAAAACCCCTCCTTTTAACTTTATGTGCCCCAAATCTTGATCCAGTTTTTCTCAGGTCTGTACATATCCTAGCATAAATCCTACTGAGTCAACAGCTATGAGATTGATCCTTCTCAGTATCATACCATAAGGTTTTAAGATAGGTTTCTGTGAATTAGAGAATGAGCAATGACTGTTCACCTTCCAACAGCTTGTCTTCACTGACCTGCTGTTCAGTATGAAATGGGACTGTATGGTGGGGACAGGAGAGTAAAATGCAGGTTCCTGGAACAGCATTCAATTCCCCAGCATACAGGTACAGGTTTGGGAAGGAGTCATATGTACTCCTACCCTCCAAACCAGCCTTTGAAAATGGGTGATTGAAAAGGGCTTATTCTATGAATTCAGTAAGCAGAAAAACCAGTGTTTCACCATAGAATTCAACATCATTTCATAATACATGTAAACCAAGACACAGCTCTGACTTTTGAGTATCCATTTTGAGCCTTAAATAATGCTTCTTAAACATTTTAATATTAAACATGTTTAATATAGATTCAGAGTATTGAATTGCCCACCAGGTATTAAACAGAGAGTAAACATTTCATTTGGGATAAATGTCAATCAGTTTCCTTTCAAAGCTTCTATTCTTGTAACGTAGATGTATCAGCCACAGCATTTAAGGGCACTCATGCAGTAGCACTATTTCTGATTCAGATGAGGTAATTCTGCCAGAAACGAGTTCAGAAGGTTTCAAAACTGCAACTTGCTAACATATGAAAAATGATCAATTTGTTTAAAAAATAAAAACAAGATGGTAACTTAAAACAACAACAACAAAAGAGATAAAGGCATACTCTTTAACACACAGCAGGAATAGCAAAAGATGAAGGAAACATATTTTATAATTGCCATTAAACAGTGTCTCACTATAATCAGAAGGAAATTTCACTTAGCCAATGCATATGTTCATGTATTATTTATTCTTCCTGAGAGCAGTGTGTAAATGTATAAAAATTGAGGGACTGGCAGTTCTCGAAACAGAAGGGTCCCTCTGTTAAGCTGCAGAGCGGATTTTACTCCAGCAGTTACATTATCCTAGGCATAATTTGGAAAAATGGTGGTGCTAGAATGTTATTACAGATGGCTAAGAATAGTGTCCAGCACTCATTCCGGACCCTCTCGGCACAAAATGAACCCTGCTGTTAACAACAGAAGGAGGAATTGCCAAGATAAGACACCCTTGGCAACACCTTCAAATACGTAAGGCCAGCATTTTTCTTCCGTGAAAATCTCAAGTGTTTGGGGACAGGGAAACAGAATGTTACAGAGGCTTCTTCCAGATCACCCTGTTTAAGGCAATGGCAAATGTTAAATACTTTCCCCATGCCTGAGATCCACTTGTTAAACTACACCAGCACCTCTGATTTTCTGAGAGAAATCTTTTCTTCCATGTTCATTGCCACTATCAAATGCCTTTAGTATCATACAACACATTCCCTGAGGAGTGAGATTCAGAATTCCGGCACACCTACTATGCTACTTATAGTCCAAAAGGGCTTCAAATTCCATTGTTTAGAAATGGCAACAACTTAAATCCTTTACTTTCAAATTCTCCTCAGAGAATTCAGAATCAGAGTTAATGTGTGGCAAGAAAAATCTCCTGCATCAGCCACCAGGGCCACCAACGGAGAACAATACAGATTAATAAAAAAATGTGAAATGTCATTTTCTCCTCATTATAATAAACTCCAGTTAAAAAGAAGGGTACCCAAGGGAACACACAGTAGATGCTGAGACTCTGAATTTCATGCAAATCTGCTCATGTACACACCAGAAATCTATTTAAGAACAAAGAGCGAGAACAAAATCCTTAAACCATGGTCCCAAGGCAGTATTTGAAAGGCTAACGGGGCCACTATCAGAAGCGTTGTGTTTCCATACCAGTGCTTGGGATGGCAGCAGCTGGAAATAGCAAGAGAGAGGAATTAAGGCAGGAGCTCCAAGCCAGAATGTTGTTTCCAGCCTGATTTTCAACAGCATCACACAATGGAATGGGCCAACACCAAGAGGACAAGCTGCTCTTACGTCCACTTCTCACTTTTTGTTTTCCAAGAGGTTTTGGAGGCCCTTCACAACAAACAAAGTAGGTTTTTGTGATCCTGGTTATGTAAGAATAAAGACAGACTAATATCAGAACAGATATCACACTGCCCTCCTTCCTGAAGGTCTCAAATAATTTATGGGCAATATTCACCCACTGTTTACTGGTGTAAGAGATTATGCTCCTAGCTGTCAGCCTTTGAAGGTGCCCCAGCATTGCAAAAATATACAACAGTATGTGATAAGAATGAGTGCTGCTTTTCAGCTGACTTTCTGCTGGGAATGTGAAGGATGATGCAAGGTAGCATTTTCTACTCAACTAAATTGGATTCTCAGCCATACATAAGGTACCAGCTCCCCTTAAGAAACTTCTGCACGTACCCTTTGCCTGGAAGGGCCACCTTTTAACTGGTGTCTTACACACAATTTTTTATCAATCTATTGATCCTTTCAGTATTTCTCACATTTTAGCACATGAAGCCTCACTTCTTACCTGCCATCAAGGAAACAGAAATATCCATGAATTCTTTTTTGTTCCTTCAGACTTTTTTCTGGATAGTCATGCCACCCACCGTTCTCTTTTCTCCTTAATGTTATGCCTTTTAGAAACTCCTTTGTGCAGAAGTTCTTTCTTCTTTACTCTCAAAGGAAGTATCTTTCCTCTGTTCCTTGTGAAAACTACATGCCACATGAAACCAGTCCCCGTACTGCTCCATGAAGGGCCACCTCTCCTGGCTGGGGAAGGATTACAGCCCAGCCAGATCCCACCTGCAGGACCCCCTGCACATAACCCGGGACTCAGGCCAGAGCTGGCAGAAGGGAGTGAAGAGAAATCCAAAGAAGTGTGATGGAAAAGCTTCTTCCAAAGACAGCACTTAGTGCTTAACCACCCTTCCTCCCTCTGTCCATGCAGAGCCATTAGAGTAATGGGAGCAGCCCTGAAAGCTCGGGCAGTGCTTCCCAGAGGCTGGCAGGGAAGACCCCATTTTCTCATTAAATAGAATGGAGAATAAATGGAAGGAGAGGCTCCTTGGGACTGAGCTGAGCTCCAAACTGCAGGACGGTGCCAGAATTGCCATGGACAGAAATAAGTTGGCAGTTTCCAAGTGAAAGAATTGCACACATGCCAGGAGGGAACCTGGAACATAAAGGGAAACCAACACAGACTAGCACTACAAAAATGTTGAAAAAAGAAATTAGGAGGGAATAACAGAGCACCAGGTGAAACACACAGAAGAAATTGCTGAGGCTGCTCAAATGCTGGCCCATGATACTGGGCAGGATCTCTTGTGAAGCCCGGACTGAGGTCTGGGTACCTCTCTCCCACACTGCCTCAGGGAAAGAAGGAACAGAGGAGGTGTATTTTATACCTTCCCCAAGAATGACCTTATCTATCCCTTTTCTTTTGACCTGTGCAGTGGGAACCACACGGGCCTACATGGGTGAGAGGGACTAAAACAGCAGCATGGACTGGTGAAACAGTCACAAGTGCCACGGGCTTGTGTTAATAAACAGGATTTCTGCTAACAACCCTTCAAAACCAAATTCCCAGCACTCTCACCTCTACTACCTGCTTGGAAAAGAGGTGCTGTTTTCAATTACTGTTCTTAGAGGAGAAATATCTCTACAGCTAAGGGCAATTTTTGCTTTCTGTACTGCAGTCTCTCATCACGGGTTTCATGGTAAAACTGAGTAATGCTCACCCATGGAGCCAGGCGCCTCCGCACTGCAGGGTTTGTACAAACCTCACCTTACCAGCATCCAAGCACTTAAAAAGATTTAAAGAGCAAGCCACCCCATGTGCACACAACTTCCTTTAAACCATCCTCTCACTCCAGCAACATGCATACCAAAAGCAGCAGTTTGGAACGGCAATGGCAATGAAATAAACAGTATCCTGAGATTATTTCACTTAGTAAAAAAAATAAGTAACAAAGGACATTTCAGGTGCTAGAGATGCCAAATAGAAAGAGCCTGACCTTCCTGCAGCAGCACACAGAACTGATCAGAAACAAAGCCAGTGAGACCAGTTTTCCAGTTCAGTCTGACCTATGCAGAAGAAATAAGCCAGTAAAAAAATTTATTTTAATTCTCATCATTTTCTACACCAAGCAAGCGAAAAGGACTTGTTAGGAATATTTTAACAGGGTTCCTGATCTACAGGTTACTGCTGTTACAGATAACCCACCAGTGATCTGCCATCTCAGTCATGGAACTGTTAAAGACAGAGACGGATGCAGCTCATAGTAATGCCAGACAAAGCACCAGAAAGCCTCCCTGACACTGCAAATTTTGAGTACAGAGGCACCACCTCTCTTCATGCCATTCTATCTTACTTCTAACATATCAAATTAGACCACATGAAAAATAAAAGCTGGAGCAGTTTAATTCAGCCTTGTCTTGACTTCCACTCCCTGTTATACACAGATAGAGCCCTCAGATTATGATGCAATCTAAAATAGCACTGCCTTCTTAATAGAATGTATAAAAAAAGAACAGATCAAAAGTGTGAAGAAATAGCAAATTTCATTCACATTCTTTTATTTTATAATGTATATTTGTGGAGAATGTGCTATTTAAGATACACTGTACAGACCTGACAGTCTTCGATAAAAATTATTTAATATATCACCTTCCAAAACAAAGCATAAGTTTTCTGCAAATTACACCACAGCAAAATGTATCTTTGGACATCAGCTAGGGTGGACTCTGAAAGGAGATGCCCTGACAGCCTGGACAACAGAAGCTGAATACACAAAATAAGAATTTCGTTCAACACGTGTTAGTGGCTTAACAAAATGGACTGACACGTTATCTAAGTTGACTAAGTGATCAAAAATTACTATTATTTTTCATTATGAAACAATAACCAAAAATGTACTCCCTGTTTTATTTCTTAATTTGATCCATCATTTCTAATTTTTAAACCATTTCATTAACCTCTTTAGTGAAAAAGAAGGAAATAACAAAGGTAACATGGATAAACTCCCCTTCAGATTGCTAAAGCATCAGAACTGATACTGCCTTTCAGCTCAGTGGGTTGAGTCAGCTTTTGCCTTGTCTGTTTTGTGAGTGTAGAGATTTAACATTTGTGAAGTGTTTTGAGCACAGCAAGTATCAAGTCCTTTCCTCTGACACAGATCACAAATCCATAACAGGTGTATTCATGAATAATGTTTCCTACTAGCAATACAGATAGTGCTCATAAGGGTCCTATAAATCTCTTAAATCTTTCTTTCAGATGATCTACAATTCTAGTGAAAGAAATGCAAGAAGAAAGTGACCAAGTTTTCCCAGATGCTTTTCAGAAGCAAAGCACACCTGCAGATATACAAGAGTGTTAATACCTTTAAAAAAAACCCCCAAATCCCAAAAACATTCCTGTTTCTCTTATTAGAGTCTTTTCTCCATCAGAAACTTTCTGTATCTTCAAAACAAGTGCTTTTCCAACAATTTATTTTACAGAGCTGCTTCTCTGCTATTCCTCCCCTTTTCCCAGGGGGAGCAGCGGCTTCACTGATCATGTGCCACAACAGCTCCTGATTAATTCTGATAGACAACCAGCAGTTAGCTGGCACATCATCATCATCGCCCTAGGATGAACAATAATCTGCCTCACCATCTGCTCCCAAATCTATTTTTAACCCGTCCCTGCTCCCTCCAGTGTGGAGAGCGTGGCAGGAAGGGCAGCCTTCCCCTAGAAGTGCTGCGCTGGGAGGCGGTGTCAGGGGCCAAGGGGGGACCGTCCACTCACACACCCCTGAGCACCACAGTGGATAGGAAACAGATGGATAAATGCAGCATGCCAGAAAGGAAAAAGGGCTTCTGCACCAGAGGGGCTGGCAACTGCCTGTTCTCCTCCAGCAGACAGGGAACACCTGCTGGTTTTTCAGTTCCATGGGCAAGTTTGATAAGGTTAAATGAACCAGGCCAAGGTGGAAGGAGAACTAGGGGAAAATGGTGGATGTAGACTAGTTAGTGATGGGAATATGCATGCCTACTTTTTCTGAGGTCCACCCAAAATTTCAACATAAGAGCTTTTTTAATTGCTTCAGTCCACCTCTGAAAGTCAAAACTATGCAGCGTTCACAGACAGACACTGTCCCAAGTGAGCTGTGCTGCTGTGCCAGTTAGTGTCAGTGTATGACATCCCTGGAGTGGCACAGACTCAATTCATTAATTTCCTTTGAGAAGGAGCACCAAGATGTTAAATCTCCAGGAGAAGGCAGCTGAGGGGTGGGAGAAAGACATGAGCACAGGCTTGATGAAGGCACGGGGCAGTGAGGAGGTTCATTTTGCAAACTGCATGGCCCTGCTCCCTGCCTTCACGCCACCTTCAGGTACGGCAGCACAGTCCAGGAGGTGGCAATTACAGGGTCACTTGGCTGTGTCACTGCTCACAAGTGCTGCTGTCACCAGCAAACTGCCCACAGACAACATCATGTGTGGGAACGGGTTATCATGTTGCAATAGAGAAAAGAAAAAAATCAGGTGGAACCTAAAGCTTTGTACAGTTGGTAAAACAAGTTTCACATCTCTGATATACCATCAGCAACATCTAATGATGATTCCCCCATAGAAAACAGGGAACTGTTGAAAGCAGGCTCTAGGATATGAAGAACTGTCAAAATCTCAGAAGGACAAACACAAAGAGTAAAAAGATCAGATCTGAGAAAGAATAGAAACATAGATGGACCTCAGCATGTCTCCAGCCCAGCCTCTTGCACAAATGAGGGCAATCAGACCTGACTGCTCATGACTTTATCGGGTCATGTCTTGAAACCTCCCAAGGGTGGAGACTGCACAACGTCTCTGAAAGGTCTTGCTACAAGTGAAAAGGTCATGTATCAGTTTGGACCCTCTTGTTTTGCTTTCTAGCCATCACTTCTTGTCCTCCCACCTGGTACCGCTGTGAATATCCTGGCTTTGTCTTCCTGGAGATCTCATAACTACAGATGCTGAAGAACAGGCATTAGATGTGATGCAATCTGATGCTGGACTGTCCTAAAAAACATCCTCACTAGGGAGAAAGGTTACAAGTGAACCGCTAATGGAGGATGCACAACTGAAAAATATTCTCGATATTCTCAGTGAGTAGGCACCAGTAATTTGGTATCAGGTAGGAATGAAGCGAGGCCCTGACCACAGTTAGTATTTTCTAGTGAGTGTCAGATAACTAAATTTTGTGAATTTAGCTCACAATTTAAATGGTAGGGCTCATAAATGCTTTAGGAGACAGGATTGCCATTCCAAATGGAGTAAGTATACTGAAATTCAGTAAAGATGGGTAGAAAATATAGCACTTGAGTTAGGAAAAAAAAGGAGACAGGTTTATAGCAGAGGACAAAGCCATAACCAAACTTGTTGTGCTGTACAGAAAGTAAGAGAAAATCTGGCTGCTATGTATATTAATAACCATGTTGTGCATGACTATGACTGTTACTCTCCACAGTATGTTACCCTGCTTTATTCTTCCCTATGAATATCTCCTCCTGACAAACCAGGTGCAGCTTCAGATTCCATACTTGAAGAAAGGGACCAACTGTAAAAATTCCAAATGAACAAAATGACACAGCTTAACACATACTTCATTAGGGAAAAATTGGAAAGACAGACTTGTTTAGTTTTAAGAAGGTGGTGGTAGGGAACAGCAAATTTTGGGTATTACAGTAATGAAAACAGTGACAAACTGTTCTTTAATTTCACACATACATAAAAAGATTACTCACAGCTTTGATTCGGGGTAAAAAACCCCTTTAGGTTAGGGTATTATGAAAAACTGAGGATAAGAAGCCTGGAATATGCTAGCCATGGAGTTTAAATTTACCCTGCCTCAGAATAGGATGACGATAAGGCTATCTCTTCTAGCCCTGCACTGTATCTGAAAATAACCTTCAGCATATTCTGAAATGCAGATACTTTTACACTATACTCATTCCCTACTTTGTACCTACTTTTCAAAGCAGAAACACACAATGTTTTTAAAGCCACAAACATACAATTGACAACCAAGTATGAAAATTTCAAAAAGAACTTCCCTCCCACCACTGAGGGCTGTTTAATAAATAGAATTGTTAACAACATCTTTCCTTGGAAAATTTGGTTCTGCATCATTATTCTGGTTCACAAATGCCGTTATCTCTTATTTCAGGCTTTCTTCTGTACATTTTAATCAACAGATTGCCAGTTTTAGACTTTATTTTTCCACTGTTTATGCTGGAAGACAGTGAGCCAGGGTCACAGTAATTGAAAGGCACCAGAAAGCACACCCCTCCTGAGGTCTGTATGATTATCCATTCTCCCTTGCCTTCTTGTTAGTTCCAATAACTGATATTTTAATCAGTACCCCACAGAGCCTGAATGCCTTTCTTGCTGGGACTGTAGGAAACACTTGCACCAGTGCCTTACACATGGACTGACAGACCATCTGCTAACCTGGTCAAGTGAAAGTGTGTTTTACTTTAACACATTATTTTATGTCTGACTTGGCACTGAACATCTCTTGATGCTCTTGTCCTCTTTTCCCAGTCCCCAACACATGCAGGCTGAAAGAAGAGGCAAAAATTGCAGGTTGATTCCTATGACAAATTCTTGATCCTCACTTTTTTTTTCCCTTGCTCCTAGCACACTCAATTAGCAGGTAGGCTGTGAGGCACACACTCACCCTTTGGGAGACTGAATAGAGCGAACTTCCCGATTTCAAAGTGGGCTGGAAGGGAGCTTAACCCAACTTGAATTCATTTAAGCGAACACCACTAAAAAACTCAAACCAGTGACATGCTTGAGCCTTTGCATTTTAAAGCAGTTTCAGGGGTCAAGACAAAAAAAGGACACATGAGGAATTTTACCTTCATACTTGAAAAACTGTACAGAATCTGAGCCAAGGTATTTGTGACCTGTTTACTATTCATGGTTTCAGCAAATCAAAATATAAACTACAGCCAAATAATAATGACTAGCACAAAACCTATCTTAAGTGATAGAGTTTGGTTTCACAAACAAGAAGTTTTATTAATGAATAGCTTTCTTAATGAAAACAAAACCCTGTTATTTTTGTAGGACATTTCAATGTCTCTCCAGGATTGGATTGTTCTACACAACAGTTTAATATACACCAGACCATATGTGAGCTTGGCTTTAGCTCGTGCCAGTTTAATAGGTCTTCCAGAGTCACAGAATGAACCTGGCATTTGTATGGTGCACATGACAGGTAGAAAAAACTTCCACTGAACTTAAGACCCTTAAAACGAGACAAGAACATAGGGCCTACAAGTCTGCAAGGCTCCCTTCACTGGCAGCAGAGAGAAAGATGCTCCGTTGCAGTTTTCTTCTGCCTCAAGTGTCCATGTCTGGTCTGTAAATACCTAAAATTGGGAAAGATTAATACCTTGTCTAGTGTCAGTGCCCATGCTTGAGAAGACTCTCTCTTTCCCTCTCTCCAGTTTACTGAGTTGTATTTCTGGAACATTTTCTAATGTTCTGCGAATACGTTTTCTGTTGGTTTTGGTTTATTTTTTTGTTTTGGTTGTTTTTTGGGGTTTTTTTGTGTTTTTTTTTTGTTTGTTTGTTTGTTTTTTGTTTTTTTTTTTAAACAAAACCATTGTTGACGCTAATTTTGGCTTCCTTCCAAAGTCTTCAAAAGAACACAAGAGCTATCTGCATCAGTTTCCTGAGCTGCATTTTACTTTTATTTTAGCAGAATTAACTAATGAATAGTGCCACTCTACATACCATATTTTGCAGCACAGGCAGATGAAAGGTCCTACAGTTTCAGACAGTGGCATCAGATAGAAAATAACAATATCCCAGCCTTTCAGGTTTTCCCTGAGGATGATAATTTAGAAGTCTGAACTCAGAGTCTCTTTCTAGGTTTGTCACCAAGTTATTTCCAATTAGGAACACATCATACACGTACCCATGCAATTTATTTACATGTATATATGCTTTCACGAGACCTCACTGTAACACTGTCAATGACTGCCACCAGAGAAGAACATTACTGACATAATTACTAAGTTTTTTTAATAGATTGAGTTAGCTGCCAATAGTGCCAACATATTTTAACATTATACGTGAAAATGCAGCTCAGTGTACACTACATATACACATATACTACATACACTATCTGACACAGCATACAAGGCAACAAACTCATTTGCAGAAAAACATATATTGCATCTCTTCTGAGAAGAAAGGGCATATGCAGATTGTGTCAGATGCGTATGTACGGAAGAAATAACATTGCAAATCTACCTTAACAATGCTAATTTTCTGGTTTTTTTAGTATCAGTTTTTCACTCTTCTTCAACCAAAGCCAGAAAGCTCTGTTTAGATATTTNAAGCCAGAAAGCTCTGTTTGGATATTTTATGTTCATCACTGCAGTAACTTCTACAGTCTGATGTCAATAAACTTTTTACTCGGCCTTGCACTCTGAACAAATCTTTGACATTTTTGAAAAATCTAACAAACACTATTCTGAGTATTTCTCTATTCCTACATTAAACATACTTTTTTGCAGAGGAAGTTTCTATCAAAAAATTATCTTCCCACACAGAT